>CM068360.1:32711333-32768833 GCA_034769755.1 Odontamblyopus lacepedii | reverse complement strand
TTAGCCCTGGTTTAATCCTGGTTTAGTCCTGGTTTAGTCCTGGTTTAATCCTGGTTTAGTCCTGGTTTAGTTGTGATTTAGCCCAGGTTTAATCCTGGTTTAGTCCTGGTTTAGTCCTGGTTTAGTCCCAGTTTAGTCCCGGTGTAGTCCCGGTTTAGTCCCGGTTTAGTCCCGGTTTAGTCCCGGTTTAGTCCCGGTTTAGTCCCAGTTTAGTCCCGGTTTAGTCCCGGTTCAGTCCTGGTTCAGTCCTGGTTTAGTCCTGGTTTAGTCCTGGTTCAGTCCTGGTTCAGTCCCGGTTTAGTCCTGGTTTAGTCCCGGTTTAGTCCCGGTTTAGTCCCGGTTTAGTCCTGGTTTAGTCCTGGTTTAGTCCTGGTTTAGTCCCGGTTTAGTCCTGGTTTAGTCCTGGTTTAGTCCTGGTTTAGTCTCTTTGTTGCTCCCACATGTTTCACGTTGACAGTTTCAATTCCTCTGGGGGTTTTTCTCTTCTTCTTACTGTATTTCCTCTTCTTCTTCTTCCGTTCGTACAGTTCTTCGGTTCATCTCGGCTTCAGAGGAGCAAACTGTGAGCCGCAGGTGAGTGACCAGTATTCTGCTCTTTCACCGGAAAAAGAAAACGCTGGTTTAAATCAGAACTAAACCAGGTCTTACCCGCCCAGAACGAGACATTTTAAATTCAAGAACACATTTAATGCTCGTGTGTAGTTATATACGACACCTGTGGATTATTCTTTTACAGTTTAGACATTTTTGCCTCTTAGCACCATGATACATATATATAGATATATATATTTAACTTTCACCTGTCAGCCATGTTGAGGGACTCTGCCTGATCTTGTGCTGATATCACAATATTACACCAAATTTTAATGAAAAAACATGGCGGGGAATCAACAAAAAACCTCTACAGCAAAGAAGTCTAATCCTGGTTTAGTCCTGGTTTAATCTTGGTTTAGTCCTGGTTTAGTCCTGGTTTAGCCCTGGTTTAGTCCTGGTTTAGCCCTAGTTTAGCCCTGGTTTAGCCCTGGTTTAGTCCTGGTTTAGCCCTGGTTTAGTCCTGGTTTAGCCCTGGTTTAGTCCTGGTTTAGTCCTGGTTTAGTCCTGGTTTAGTCCTGGTTTAGCCCTGGTTTAGCCCTGGTTTAGTCCTGGTTTAGCCCTGGTTTAGCCCTGGTTTAATCCTGGTTTAGCCCTGGTTTAGTCCTGGTTTAGCCCTGGTTTAGTCCTGGTTTAGCCCTAGTTTAGCCCTGGTTTAGCCCTGGTTTAGTCCTGGTTTAGCCCTGGTTTAGTCCTGGTTTAGTCCTGGTTTAGTCCTGGTTTAGCCCTGGTTTAGCCCTGGTTTAGCCCTGGTTTAGCCCTGGTTTAGTCCTGGTTTAGCCCTAGTTTAGCCCTGGTTTAGCCCTGGTTTAGTCCTGGTTTAGCCCTGGTTTAGTCCTGGTTTAGCCCTGGTTTAGCCCTGGTTTAGCCCTGGTTTAGTCCTGGTTTAGCCCTGGTTTAGTCCTGGTTTAGTCCTGGTTTAGTCCTGGTTTAGCCCTGGTTTAGCCCTGGTTTAGTCCTGGTTTAGTCCTGGTTTAGCCCTGGTTTAGCCCTGGTTTAGCCCTGGTTTAATCCTGGTTTAGCTCTGGTTTAGCCCTGGTTTAGTCCTGGTTTAGCCCTGGTTTAGTCCTGGTTTAGTCCTGGTTTAGCCCTGGTTTAGCCCTGGTTTAGTCCTGGTTTAGCCCTGGTTTAGTCCTGGTTTAGCCCTGGTTTAGTCCTGGTTTAGCCCTGGTTTAGCCCTGGTTTAGCCCTGGTTTAGTCCTGGTTTAGTCCTGGTTTAGCCCTGGTTTAGTCCTGGTTTAGCCCTGGTTTAGTCCTGGTTTAGTCCTGGTTTAGCCCTGGTTTAGTCCTGGTTTAGCCCTGGTTTAGCCCTGGTTTAGCCCTGGTTTAGCCCTGGTTTAGCCCTGGTTTAGCCCTGGTTTCGTCCTGGTTTCGTCCTGGTTTAGCCCTGGTTTAGCCCTGGTTTAGCCCTGGTTTAGCCCTGGTTTAGTCCTGGTTTAGCCCTGGTTTAGCCCTGGTTTAGTCCTGGTTTAGTCCTGGTTTAGCCCTGGTTTAGCCCTGGTTCAGTCCTGGTTTAGACCTGGTTTAGCCCTGGTTTAGTCCTGGTTTAGCCCTGGTTTAGCCCTGGTTTAGTCCTGGTTTAGCCCTGGTTTAGCCCTGGTTTAGCAGGGTATATATATAATATAATCTGGACGGTTCTGCTGCCTCCATTTTGTACCTTGCACGTTTTGCACTTTTTGCACTTTTTGCACTTTTTGCACTTTTTGCACATCCAATTTTTTGTAACGACTGAAAACCAGAAGAAAATGAAAAGTGGACCACATTTTCACACCTTTATCTGTGTTTTTAACGCGCTCACGGTCGACCTACGCCACATTTGGCAGGTTTAGAGCTGGAAATAAACAGCTGAATGTGTTTTTTCTGTACATTTGAGTGTTTTTACATTTTTAAAACAACGGTGTCTGTTGATGTCCTGCAGTGAGATCGACCCATTGTCCTCATATGAGCAAAAAATACTTCCCGTATAAAAACTAAATAGTAAGAAGAAATAAAAAATGCACAGCCAACAAAAGCTCAGCTCTCAGGAGGTTAAATCATCATCTTAAATTACTTCCGCGTCACAAAACCGTTGTGTTCAGTGTGAGGCGACGGCGCCGTAAATGTCATCGCAAAATATTTTACATTTGGGCTAAAATGACGACGCGACGCCGCCCAATCCTACGAGTATCACCGAAAAAAGAAGACTGTAAAGAAAATCAATCGAGACTCTTTTTAACCCCTGAAGACCTGAGGGCAATTTTAGTACATTTCTCCTCGCCTGGATTTTTTCTTAATTTTGCTTTTAAAACTGCCCCTTTTACCCCTAATGAAGTGTTCTACCTCCTTTTGTTCAGTCCAACCTGTTATTTCACAATCTGCTGCTGTAGTTGTGTCATGAGGCTGTGAGAAAAGCTACAGGACCAGAAATAGAGATGAAAAAAATAAAATAAATAAAATTCACTCTCTTTTATACAAAACCCACAGCAAACATGTAGAAACAACTTTTTGGACATAAAAAATGCTTAATTTAGGGCCTCAGCTACAAAAATGCAAAATCTCAAGTCTGTAAGTAAATTAAAAATCTCCTTATTGCCCTAAAAACAAAAAAAGTGTCATCGCTCCATGACTTTCCTGGTCCAGTCCTGGAAACAGCTCCTGTCAGGTCCAGGGCCAGAGCCACAGCACTTCTGCATTTCCCTGGAGTTTATTACATTTGGATTTGTTCATTTGGACTGAAATAAACCTTTAAATAAAAATAGAAAGAGATGCGCAATTACACACACCAAGATGTGTCATTTTCCATGTGTGTGAGAATTAACTCCACTTAGAGCGACTTTTTCACTCGTTATAAACACACACAGTCAGAGGAGTCGACCATCTTGACTCATTTCACTCTTTGGCAAAGTTTGGCTCGATCAAAATGGACGGAGCGCATGAGTTTGGGGAAAACAAAGTTCCTGTTGGACACTCGTTTTGCTCCCGTCATCACACAGCGTGAGTGTGACGTAGGATAAAGCCGCAGAAATGTACGGAAACCTCTATGTCTGCACTTTCAGAGGGGAAAAGGAAGTTTCTGTCTTTTACGGTGAGAAAGTTCTGCGCGGTTACAGAAAACATATTCCTTGGAATCACTTCTCCAGAGTAGAGACGGGAGTGGAGATTTGCTACTGTGGTAAAGCTAACAACAACTAGCATGCTAACCAGGCACTTTCTGATTCTTCAGTCAATCAATCAAACTTTATTCATACTATTTATTTTACAGCTTTCCATACAAAAAATGCAACACAAAACGCTCTTGAGTGAGTCAATAGTACCATTAGATGCAGACGGGACCTGAAGAGCTGCTTAAAGGGGCAATGTGTAACTTTTCTGGTTGGGGGTCAGTCACCTGCTCGTTTCTACGGATACGTCATCGCTCTGCCTGGAATGTTGCACAGTGTGACATTAAACAGTTGAACAAACTTCACATTTATTCAATCACAGGTGGTTTTACGGCTCAAAAACACCTTGAAAAACGGGCGTCCTGAAGATCTCCGTGAAGATAGAAAGGTTTAATGCCGCGCTGTGGAACATTCCAAATCCACGTTATTCACTTTCTTGATTATTATTACGATATATCATCTCGTTTTCACGTTTATGATCTATTTACTCTTCATCTGCGCTTCATTCTCGTGTAGAGATCGTTTATTTTGAGATAATTTCACGACTTTAAGTCATTTTCCGATAGATTTGAGCGTTTGTATCTTCAGCGTTTTTGCAGTTCTGAAGCCGTCGTTTTCGCCCACGAGAGAAAGTGTGGGAGTCCGTGGGAGTTTTAAGTTTTAAGTTCAGCTGGAGGCGTGTTCCAGGTTTTTGCACTTTTTTGTTTTTAGGGCAATAAGGAGATTTTTAATTTACTCACAGACTTGATATTTTGCATTTTTGTAGCTAAGGCCCTAAACTAAGCATTTTTATGTCCAAAAATTTGTTTCTACATGTTTGCTGTGGGTTTTGTATAAAAGAGTGTGAATTTTATTTAATTTATTTTTTTCATCTCTATTTCTGGTCCTGTAGCTTTTATCACAGCCTCATGACACAACTACAGCAGCAGATTGTGAAATAACAGGTTGGACTGAACAAAAGGAGGTAGAACACTTCATTAGGGGTAAAAGGGGCAGTTTTAAAAGCAACATTAAGAAAAAAATCCAGGCGAGGAGAAATGTACTAAAATTGCCCTTAGATCTTCAGGGGTTAACATTTTATTTAGTTAATTTAATTTTAAAAAATATATATATTTTGAATGAACTTTTTCTCACTATCTTTTTTATTGATTGATTGATTTTTTATTTTTGTTAAAAGTTAAATCTAAATATCTGTCTTTATTATTAATAAACCTGATTTAAGCCTTTATATTTTTTCCATCTCGATTTGTTCCATGAATTATGAGCAAACATTAATGTGCACTGCAAAAAGGCCTATCAAAAATAAGAAAAAAATAAAAAATTTTAGGTAAAAATGCCCTATTTTAAGTGGAATTTTCTGCCAGTGCAGTAAGAAATGTTCACTTACCAAGTTTTCTTAAAACAAGACGAAATACGAATCTTGTTATAAACAGAAAACACGAGTTTCAAGTGTTTATGGACAGATTTTTCCCCTTATTGGTTTGAGAAGGAAGTTAAAGAGGCTTAACCTGGACTGAGTTAATATAAAAAGTGCTTAGAATAAGTTATAATACGTAGATAAGATAAATCAGGATGAAATATCTTGAAATAAGTCAAAAAATCTCATCTCATTGAGTAAAAAAATCTTAAAATTGAACTTTTAACATGAATCTGTTTAATTCAAGTCAGTTTAACTATGCTAGAAAATCGTTTTTTGCAGTGTAGGTTTAATAAAAATCTCGGTGTCACATTTTATATTTTATATCTTGCCATGTCATGATTCATTAAACTTTATTCAGGTTTTAGCTTGTTAAAGTGAGCGTGGATTTGATTTATTATTGAACACAAATGAGTGAGGTCAATTAAATCTATTCCGTGTGAATATTTAACGGGCCCCGGGGCCTCTCTGCACTGGGAAAATCAGTCCTCAGCGTCAAAAAGGTTAAGAATCCCTATGTGTATGTAGTTCCCTCTGTTTTTTTTTTTGTCTATTTCTGCATCGGAACTCTTCATTCAGACCTGTGACGATACGATATCACCATATTTCTGTTATTGTCACACGTTTAGAGGTGAGTAATGAGGAGCTCCGAATGCAGACGGGAAGTGAGGAAGAACTTTGAATAACCGCAAACGGTTTTAAATGAACTGCTTCTGTTTCCCACGTATTTTAAGACAGAGATAAATCAGCGTCATGGGCTTTAAAGCTGCACAATAGTCACCAGTTCGGTTTCTGCTTTTTCAAATAATGTTTTGCAGAACTGATCTTGATCTTTGTCAGATTACAAAAGGGGTTTTTCTGAAATGGAGAACAATACCGGATTACTCAAACATGCCTGATGACTTAACGCGGTCAGAGAGTCTCCCCTCCTTTTCCTCTCCGTGTTGAGTCACTCCCCCTTCAGAGCGCTGCCACAGTCACAGTCACAATCGCCGTCCGCTGACGAAAGTCCCGCGCGTCACATCAGGTTTGTCGCAGTTTTTAATCATCCATCCATCCATCCATCCATCTTCTCCCGCTTAATCCAGCTGGGTCGCGGGGGCAGCTTGCTGAACCCCTCTGCAGGTGGTGAGCCCACAGGAGGGTGGACAACATGGTCCTTGATGTTAGTTCATAGGGGTGCGGGCATGTTTTGGGTTGATGGGGGAAACCGGAGTACCCGGAGGAAGCCCAAAAGACTCGATCTTTGACTCCAGAAGCAACAAGTGAAGAGCGACTACTGACGGTGAAGAAGAGAAACTGAAAATTGTTGAAAAAAAATGGTTCAGGAATTCACTGGTAAATAAATGGGATTAGAAACGTCAGCGATCGAGTCTTTTGGGCTTTGGCCTGTGCAGTGGGAAATCAGCAGAGGGAAGTGTGAGGCTGATTATAAAGTTGTTTTCTAACGTTTCCAGACACTAATGAGTGAACCAGGCAGAGCGTTTGGTTTGTCAGACTCGTGGCTGTTGTCAGATGGGTTAAAGTGGTGTTAAACTTCTTCAGTTTTACGTGGAAGTTCAGAACTTGCCCCCATCACTGCACTAGTTTGTTGCCTTGACAGACTCACTGCCACAGTGAGATCTCCACCGAGGAAACACTGATCTGTGCCGTTTTTTGGCTTCTGACAGAATTCACCACCTCTAGTGACGGACTTTAGCTTCAAACGTGCCGGAGTTCAACTTTAATATCTTCAAAACTAAAGCAGCACAAACGATTGACATAGCTTTTGTGTAGGTTTGCGTTTGATGTTTAGTTTTCATAATGTGTCTAGTCTGAATGGATCTGTCTGTTCCAGGTGTCAGGATGGAGCGTCACACCTCTCCTCTCGTCTTCCTCCTGTTTCTGCTGCTCCTGCCTCGTCCTTCTCGGCTCTTCTCTCTACGTCACTGCACTCTGGACCCCGAAGATCTGCACAAAGTCACCTGTGATGGTCGTCGTTTAACAGAAATGCCCTCCGACCTCCCCACATCGACCCGGTCGCTCAGCGTCTCGCACAACAACCTCACAAGACTCGGACTGAACCACCTCTCCGGCCTCGACAGACTCCAAACTTTAAACCTCGGAATCAACCAGATTTCAGACGTTGAACCTGGGGCGTTTTTACATTCTCCAGCTTTAATACAGTTGAGTTTGAAAGAGAATAAACTCACAAACTTAACCAAAGATACGTTCAAAGGACTTTCCAATCTAACGTATCTGCATTTAGGGTCAAACCTGATCCACTTCATCTCAAAAGACGCATTTGGACCTTTGACGAATCTGCAGGAGCTACATTTGCCGAACAATAATCTCACCCAAATAAGTGACTTTGTGAACGCACTTTCCTCGTGCCCAATGTTACAAGTCTTATTTTTGGAACAGAATAGTTTTACTTCATTTGAATCCAAAAATTTCCCATTTCCTTTGAACGTCACAGACCTCGACTTAACCTCAGTCCCTCTACAAGTATTTACGCTCCATGGCAATATTTTTCCACGTTTAAAATCACTCAATTTGTCGGTACATCTCTCTAACCTTCAGTGGGACGTATCGGACGCTTCCTTTCTCCGAAATCTAAAGATGCTTGATTTGAGCCGTACAAATTTTACAATGGAAACGTACGAGCTGATTTTCCGAAGCGCAAAGTCACTAGAAGTCCTCAATCTCTCCACTGGAACTTTGTCCGGCAGAGGTCTGCTGGACTTCGCCTGTGCGGTTCCTTCTTTACGAAAGTTAGATTTAAGCATGAACGATATAGTTTTTTTAAACAGCTCCCTGCTCCAGCCGTGCCCGGACATCATGGACCTGGATCTTTCAGACAACGTAATGAAAAACCTTTCTGAATCCTCGCTCCGGATGTTAACGCATCTCTCCAGGCTTAATCTCACGATGAACGCTTTATCTCAGGTCCCAACGGCCGTAAGAAACATCTCGACTTTAAAGTTTTTGTCATTTTTGTCCAATGTCATCACGCAGCTGCAGTGTTCGGACTTCTCGGGCTTGTTTCAGTTGACGGAGCTCATCCTTAGTAACAATCGTCTGTTTGAACTGAAAAGCTGCGTGTTCTGGGATCTTCTGAGCCTCCAGAAACTTTACGTAGATGGAAATTTTCTTTATACTCTGGACAATAGTTTTAGCAGCCTTTTGCAGAATCTTTTGGTTTTTAACGCGGAGGGTAACGTTGAAATTCTTTATCGTGGGGTTTTCCAAGTCTTGTCACATCTGAGGGAGTTAACGGTAGGAAAAGGTATGATAATGAACGACGGTGTTTTTGAGGGATTGGTGGACTTAAGGTACTTGAGTTGCAGCCTCGGTTTTCTCGGTGCAGAAACAGGTGCAGGTTTAGCGTCGTCCTCCGGAGGACGCTCTCTCTCCCCACTTTTCACTGATCTGCCATCACTGCAAACTTTGGTCATCACATTTATGTATAAACCCTGCGTCGTTTTACCGCGAGATTTTCTCCAAGGTCTGGACAATCTGACCACGTTTTCGTCCTCCCGATTCTTCTGCAAACCTCACCCAGAAATGTTCCTCTACGCGCCTCGCTTACGAAATCTTGAAATCACAAATAATGACCAATGGCAGAATCCGGATCCAAAGCTTTTGACGCCAATCGGAGACCTGCAAAAACTGGACTTGTCCCAAAACCGCCTTGAATCGCTGGACATAATCTCTGAAGCGAATTTGACCAAACTGAAGGAACTGGTGTTAGCCAACAATGAGCTAAAGATCATCGACGAGGCCGTTTTTGAGTCACTTCCTTCTCTCAAATATCTCGATTTATCCGGGAATTTGTTTGTCTGTAACTGCTCCAACGCCGGCTTCATCGAGTGGGTCCTGGGGAACAGACAGGTGTACGTGGCCAGTGCTTTTCAGTACAGATGCGCCTATCCGCTGTCCCACCAGGGGGAGCTGTTGCTAAACTTCAACGTCCAGTCGTGTTGGGAGTCCGTGGGTTTAATCTGCTTCTTCACCAGCTCGTCTCTGGTCCTCCTCACTCTCCTCTCGTCGTTCGTCTATCACTTCCTAAGATGGCAGCTGGTCTACGGGTACTTCCTGTTCCGAGCGCTTCTGTACGAGCGGAGGAAGAAGAGAGAGGGATGCGCGCACGTTTACGACGCTTTTGTTTCGTACAACGTTCACGACGAGGAGTGGGTTTACCACCATCTGGTGCCCGAGCTGGAGGAGCGGCAGGGATGGAAGTTATGTCTGCACCACCGAGACTTTGAGCCCGGTCAGTGACGCCGCGTTATAACGACGCCACGATCTGATGTAGTTTCCTCAGCACAAACACACCTGGAGATGGGTTTTGTTTCAATGGCCACGTTTACATTATTCTGAATTAAACAGTTTGGAATTAAAGAATTTACCTTCAAGTTTCCATGGAGATAATAATTCCGAATAGAGATTAAATTGCTTTATTTCATTCCTCTCAGCGTCTGGGGGTGGGGAAGGTTCCGATTGGACAGAGACACAAACGTAATTACGTCTTTGGGAAGAAAACCCACACTTCAGCTGCTCCCGGCTTTTCTGTCATCTCCGTTTGTCATTTCGCCGCCGACACAAACACGATCCGAACTTTTCCCGCGGTCGTTCCGGTGATAATGAAGCAGCAGCTGGAGAATTCTGTCCTCACGCTTCACGTCTGTGAGCTGAGGAGGAGAAGGGAAGAGTGTGGGAGAAGGAGGAAGAAGACAAACTGAGTCTGAGGCTGCCACACCTCAGCCCACTCCCACATCCCGCTCACAAATCCAAAGAGACGTGGAGGAAAGTCCCAAGAGACGACTGGAGGAGCCGGATCGTCCGGATCGAGTCAGAAGGACGAGCCAACGAGCACCAACCACCGGGATTATTTTGAAGAAGAAGAAACGTTTACATGATCCAGGAAGAAATTCATTCGGCTTTAAAATCGGAATAATCATTTTCATTAGGAATTAAGTATTTACATGGTCTTTTTAAAGCGGAATTATTTTTTATTCGGAATTAAATTTGTTTTATTCAGAATTAAAACTCTCATGTAAACGTGGCAATTCACACACACTTAATGGCCCGTTCAGACCGCAGCGTCGGAGCGTCCAGTTTCCATGTAAAGTCTACGTGGAGGCGCATCCAGGGCATCCTGCTTTTTTGTGGCGCATCTTCAGGCGTCGGCAAGAATCTGACGTCGAGCGTCTTGAGCGTTCAGGCGTCGGGGTCAGAAGTTTATTCAGCTGAACTTTTGGCATCGGATGCTCTGCATCAAAAATCAGGGATGACGATTCAGTAACGCAGTGATGTTATTATCTGGAAGAAGAAGAAGGAAGAACCTAGAGCCTGGAGCTCCATGGGGCCCGCCCTCTGCTGATGTGTTTCATGTAATAAATGCACTAAAGTCACTCAACCGTAAAAACTCGGCACTCACTTGTCCACAGCGTCCAAGACGAGGCTGCGGTGTGAACGGACCATTACACACAAATCCTGCAGATTTAGGCTGAGTTCTTCTCTCACACAGAAAAAAACTCTGTTCCAATTTGTGATGTCATACAGTCCCTGACAAAAGTTTTGTCGCTGATTCATTTTGTAGAAACAAAATCTTATAACCTGACTTTAAATTAATCGATTGGTTTTAAAAATGTCTCATATTAAAGCTAAAACCCTCCCAAATTATGCTCAATATACTCAAATAAATTTGCTTCACTGAAGAAACATTGATCATTTAATGAACACAGAAAGGTCAGATTTTGGCAAGACAAAAGTTTTGTCGCCTACAGAAAATTGAACAAATAATTTACTTCAAATACAAAAATCTGTTGCATAACGTCAGTGAATTAAGTAGTGGTGCTGTGAGATCCATATTTAATATCTTGTATGACTTCCATGAGCTTGAAGAACTGCATCCATGCGGTTCGACAATGATTCATACAATTTGTTGATGAAGTCATCAGGAATAGCAAAGAAAGCGTCTCACATGCCTCCAGAGTTCATCAAGATTCTTTGGTTTTGCCTTCCATGCTTCCTCTTTCATTCTACCCCAGACATGCTCAGTGATGTTCATGTCTGGTGACTGGGCCAGTCCTGGAGCACCTTGATCTTCTTCACCTTGAGGAACTTTGATGTAGAGATAGAAGTATGCGATGGAGCACCATCCTGCTGAAAAATTTGACCCCTTTTATGGTTGGGAATGTAAGAGGTGCTAATACTTCTTGATATTTGAGGCTATTGATATTGCCTTCCACCCTGCAAATGTCTCGCACACCCCCATACTGGATGGAACCCCAGACCATGATTTTTCCACCACCAAACTTAACTGTTTTCTGGGTGAATCTTGGGCCCATGTGGGCTCCAGTAGGTCTCCTGCAATATTTGCGGCAGCTGTGATGTAATTCAACCGAGGATTCATCTGAGAAATCCACCTTCTGCCACTTTTCCAGGGTCCATCCTTTTAGCAGGCTGTGGGCCTTGGCAAATGCCACATGTTTTTTAATTGCCTTTTGTTTAGTGCTGGTTTCTGTGCACTGATTCAACCATGTAGGCCATTTCGAGACAGAATTCTACAAACTGTTCTGGTTGACACAGGGACTTGAGGTGACCAGGCCTGGTGGAGCTCTGCTGCAGTGGAAAAGGGGCCTTGGATTTTTGAATCAACAAACGGTCCTCCCGAGCAGTTGTCTTGCGGGGTCTGCTGGACCTGGGCTTGTCAAAAACATCTCCAGTCTTTTCAGATCTTTTTCTTATTCTTTGTACTTGACACTGAGACACATTGAAGGTGTCAGCCACCTCAGCAGTGGATCTGGTCTTCAGCCTCTTGATAATTAACGCTTTGGTCTCAGGGTGGATCTTAGGCAGGTTGTCAGAGGTCAAGTTGCAGTTGATGTGAAGGTCTGGTGTGCTGGGGTTCTTTTTATACACACCCACTAAGTGACTGATCAGTAACTGATCACAGGTGAGGCTGTAATCTAGGACTGGGTGCATCATATGACAAGGAGACAAGACTTTTGTCTTGCCAAAATCTGACCTTTCTGTGTTCATTAAATGATCAATCTTTCTTCAGTGAAGCAAATTTATTTGAGTATATTGAGCATAATTTGGGAGGGTTTTAGCTTTCATATGAGACATTTCTAAAACCAATCGATTAATTTAAAGTCAGGTTATAAGCTTTTGTTTCTACAAAATGGATAAGAGACAAGACTTTTGTCAGGTACTGTATGGTAAATTACAGGAAGCGCTACTGTGTTTTTAAACCCCACAACATCTTCACTAGAATCATTTGGAGAAGTTTAGTTCTGGAATCTCTACTGAACTAAAGGCAAAAAGAGCTGTTCACTTGAGAACTACAGCTTCATGACATCACAAGGTGAGTTTTTTCAGCAGATAATTTATCGTGTCTCTGTTCTTCTGGTTTTTCAGGAAAAGAAATAATGGAGAACATCACAGACGCCATCTACAGCAGCAGGAAGACTCTGTGTGTGATCAGCACTCAGTACCTGCAGAGCGAGTGGTGCTCACGAGAGATACAGATGGCCAGGTACTCACTCCAGAGAGTCCTGGGCTAGACCTGGGCTAGTCCTGGGTTAGTCCTGGTTTAAACTAGTTCAAACCTGGTTCAGTCCTGGTTCAGACCTGGCTTAGTCCTCTTTAGACCTGGTTCATCTGGTTAAGTCCTGCTTGAAACCTGGTTTAGTCCTGGTTTAATCCTGCCTGATTCAGACTTGGTTCTGACCTGGTTCATATCTGGTTTAGCCCTGGTTTAGACCTGGTTTAGCCCTAGTTTAGTCCTGGTTTAGACCTGGTTTAATCCAACCTGGTTCAGACCTGGTTTAGTCCTGGTTTAGTCCTGGTTTAGTCTTGATTCAGACCTGGTTTAGTCCTTGTTCATATCTGGTTTAGTCCTGCTTGAGACCTGGTTTAGCCCTAGTTTAGTCCTGGTTTAGTCCTGGTTTAGACCTGGTTTAATCTAGCCTGGTTCAGGCCTGGTTCAGACCTGGTTTAGACCTGGTTTAGACCTGGTTCAAGCCTGGTTCAGGCCTGGTTTAGACCTGGTTCAAGCCTGGTTCAGCCCTAGTCCAGACCTGGTTCAGACCTGGTTCAGACCTGGTCCAGCCCTGGTTCAGCCCTGGTTCAGGCCTGGTTCAGACCTGGTTTAGACCTGGTCCAGACCTGGTTTAGACCTGGTTCAGACCTGGTTCAGACCTGGTTCAGCCCTGGTTCAGGCCTGGTTCAGCCCTGGTTCAGCCCTGGTTCAGGCCTGGTTCAGACCTGGTCCAGACCTGGTCCAGACCTGGTCCAGACCTGGTTCAGACCTGGTTCAGACCTGGTTCAGACCTGGTTCAGACCTGGTTCAGACCTGGTTCAGACCTGCTTCTCTCTCTGTAGCTTCCGTCTGTTCGATGAGCAGAAGGACGTGTTGATCCTGTTGTTTCTGGAGGAGCTCTCGTCCGATCAGCTGAGTCCGTTCTACCGCATGAGGAAGCTGGTGAGGAGGCACACGTACCTGAGCTGGACCCACACCCACAGGGGCCCACGGACCCACACCCACAGGGGCCCACGGACCCACACCCACAGGGGCCTGTTCTGGGAGCGAGTCCGACAGGCGCTGCAGTCCGACAACGAGCCCACGGACCCACACCACCCGCTCACCACCCGCTCACCACCCACTCACCACCCGCTCACTAACACCCACGGCCCCACACCACCCGCTCACTAACGCCCACACTGAAGCACCGAGCCCACGGACCCGCACCACCCGCTCACTAGTAACCATAGAGCGTATATCTGAGCGTCTAAGTGAGTGTGTCGTCTCCACAGCGTCGCTCAAATGAGGCTCCTGTTGCCACCGTTACAGGAGCGAATTTGGAGCCAGGTCCATATTTGGAAATCCGACCGCAAGTATCATAGCAACACAAGAGCCAATCAGGATTTAGGTCATTAAATGTGCCGCCCTCCTCAGAGCGGTGATACTCTGCATCTGCAGGAACCACTGGATTTACCTCATTCCGCAGAAAAAGAAGGAAACTTTGAGCTTTTATCATCAAACTTTAAATATTAAGTTTAAGTCATTGATTTATGTTGTTTGTTCTGTTACGTACGAACAACAATAGAGTCGCAATTTAACCAAATTCTCTTTACTTTCTGCTCGTTAAATTCTGCTCGTTCAGATTCTAGTAACGTTAGATATTGTGACTGTTTGAGATATTTTGTCATTTTATTTCAGAAATCGTCACTCGGGGGAAAGCGGGAAGGGAACTTACTTAGCAACGAAACGAGCTGTCAATCAAACCTGTTGCTAACACTAGGGGGAGGGGCCTCGGGGAATGAAGGCGTCTGATTGGTCCGTTATTTATGTTCAGATCTTGATTTAGGAACAAAACGGAGAAATGAAAAGTTCAGGATCCTGTGTGGCGGCTCCAGACGAACAGTTTAAGTCCAGAATGACGAGGCTCAGAGCAGCAGGTACAGACAGAGGGACGAGAAGATCCTAATGTGAAGGAGCCCCAAGAGCCTCCTGGAGCACTTCCTGTTTGGCACACGGCGGCTAATGGGTTAGCTTAGTCCACTCATATATATGAAATATGGCTGATACTGAAGCACCGAGCCCACGGACCCGCACCACCCGCTCACCACCCGCCCACTAACGCCCACACTGAAGCATGATGAACATTAAAACATCACAAACTGAAGTCTTCTCTGTTTAAACATGAGGTTTATTTTATATTTTACGATTTTAATAAAAGAGACGATGCACAGAAGTGATTATTTGGATATAGTAAAATGAACTACTACAGCAAAGGAGACGAGTACCACTGTTCAGACCTGGTTTAGTCCTAGTTCTCTCTTCCTCCTCTCCTCCTCTCCTCTCCTCCTCCTCTCCTCCTCCTCTTCTTCCTCTCCTCCTCCTCTCCTCCTCTCCTCTCCTCCTCCTCCTCTCCTCCTCTACTCTTCTCCTCCTCCTCTCCTCCTCTCCTCTCCTCCTCCTCCTCTCCTCTCCTCTCCTCCTCTTCTCTCCTCTCCTCTCTCCTCTTCTTTTCTCCTCCTCTCCTTCTCCTCTCCTCTCCTCCTCTTCTCCTCTCCTCTCCTCCTCTCCTCTTCCTTCTCTCCTCCTCCTCTCCTCCTCTCCTCTCCTCCTCCTCCTCTCCTCTCCTCTTCTTCTCTCCTCTCCTCTCTCCTCTCCTCCTCTCCTCTTCTCCTCTCCTCCTCTCCTTCTCCTCTCCTCTCCTCCTCATCTCCTCTTCTCTCCTCCTCTCCACTCCTCCTCCTCTCTCACCTCCTCTCCTCTTCTCCTCTCCTCTTCTTCTCTCCTCTCTCCTCTCCTCCTCTCCTCTCCTCTCCTCTTCTCCTCTCCTCTTCTTCTCTCCTCTCCTCTCCTCTTCTCCTCTCCTCCTCTCCTCCTCCTCTCTCCTCTCCTCTTCTTCTCTCCTCTCTCCTCTCCTCCTCTCCTCTCCTCCTCCTCTCTCCTCTCCTCCTCCTCTCTCCTCTCCTCTTCTCCTCTCCTCCTCTCCTCTCCTCCTCCTCTCTCCTCTCCTCTTCTCCTCTTCTCCTCTCCTCTCTCCTCTCCTCTCCCCTCCTCCTCCTCTCCTCCTCCTCCTCCTCTCCTCTCCTCCTCTCCTCCTCCTCCTCTCCTCCTCCTCTCCTCTCCTCTCCTCCTTCTCTTCTTCCTCGTTTAAAGACTCGACCTGGGGAATAAATTGTAACAGTAAAAATTTGTCGTTTCAATATATTTTTATGGACGTGGCTTAAATCGGAGTTTATAAACTGGAACGTTCCGGAAGTTCTGGAAGTGCAGCGTTATTCCAGAAGTGACAGAAACTTTTCCCAGTCCAACACGGAGTTTATGGAGTTTTAATGTTCGTAAACGTTTTCTCCGTGTCGCAGTTTGTTTCTCTGTAACTCGCCTGAAGTTTTATTTGGACTGAATCATGTTTGAGGAATCTTTAACTGGACCAGGACTAAACCAGGACTAAACCAGGTCTAAACCAGGACTAAACCAGGTCTAAACCAGGTCTAAACCAGGTCTAAACCAGGTCTAAACCAGGTCTAAACCAGGACTAAACCAGGTCTAAACCAGGTCTAAACCAGGACTAAACCAGGACTAAACCAGGTCTAAACCAGGTCTAAACCAGGTCTAAACCAGGTCTAAACTCAGGACTAAAACCAGGTCTAAACCAGGTCTAAACCAGGACTAAACCAGGTCTAAACCAGGTCTAAACCAGGACTAAACCAGGTCTAAACCAGGTCTAAACCAGGACTAAACCAGGTCTAAACCAGGTCTAAACCAGGTCTAAACCAGGTCTAAACCAGGTCTAAACCAGGACTAAACCAGGTCTAAACCAGGTCTAAACCAGGACTAAACCAGGACTAAACCAGGTCTAAACCAGGTCTAAACCAGGTCTAAACCAGGTCTAAACTCAGGACTAAAACCAGGTCTAAACCAGGACTAAAACCAGGACTAAACCGGGTCTAAACCAGGACTAAACCAGGACTAAACCAGGTCTAAACCAGGTCTAAACCAGGACTAAACCAGGTCTAAACCAGGTCTAAACCAGGACTAAACCAGGTCTAAACCAGGTCTAAACTCAGGACTAAAACCAGGTCTAAACCAGGACTAAAACCAGGACTAAACCGGGTCTAAACCAGGACTAAACCAGGACTAAACCAGGTCTAAACCAGGCCTAAACCAGGTCTAAACTCAGGACTAAAACCAGGTCTAAACCAGGACTTAAACCAGGACTAAACCGGGTCTAAACCAGGACTAAACCAGGACTAAACCAGGTCTAAACCAGGTCTAAACCAGGTCTAAACTCAGGACTAAAACCAGGTCTAAACCAGGACTAAAACCAGGACTAAACCGGGTCTAAACCAGGTCTAAACCAGGACAAAACCAGGTCTAAACCAGGTCTAAACCAGGTCTAAACTCAGGACTAAAACCAGGACTAAACCAGGACTAAACCAGGTCTAAACCAGGTCTAAACTCAGGACTAAAACCAGGTCTGAACCAGGACTAAACCAGGACTAAACAAGGACTAAACCAGGTCTAAACCACCACTAAACCAGCACTAAACCAGGACTAAACCAGGACTAAACCAGGACTAAACCAGGACTGAACCAGGACTGAACCAGGACTGAACCAGGACTAAACCAGGACTAAACCAGGACTAAACCAGGACTAAACAAGGACTAAACCAGGTCTAAACTCAGGACTAAAACCAGGTCTGAACCAGGACTAAACCAGGACTAAACCAGGACTAAACAAGGACTAAACCAGGTCTAAACCACCACTAAACCAGCACTAAACCAGGACTAAACCAGGACTAAACCAGGACTGAACCTGGACTAAACCAGGACTAAACCAGGACTAAACCAGGACTAAACCAGGACTAAACCAGGACTGAACCAGGACTAAATCAGGACTAAACCAGGTCTGAACCAGGACTAAACCAGGACTAAACAAGGACTAAACCAGGTCTAAACCACCACTAAACCAGCACTAAACCAGGACTAAACCAGGACTGAACCTGGACTAAAGAAGGACTAAACCAGGACTAAACCAGGACTAAACCAGGTCTAAACCAGGACTAAACCAGGACTAAACCAGGACTAAACCAGGTCTAAACCAGGACTAAACCAGGACTAAACCAGGTCCAGTGTGATCTGCAGCGCTCCGTCCATTTACGGCTCCCACTGTTGTTTCTTTCATTATGCTGTTTCGATCAGTTTTGTGAATGAAAACGTCCATATTAAACGTATTGGACGGGAGTTCAAACTGTTCTTGATGAAGTGGTAAAGTGTCATGTTCCCCTCACTGTTGAGCTTGGGTAAAAATGATCCACAGAACTTCAGTCGAGGGAACGACGATAAGACGATAAAAATGATGCTGTTGGCGAGCGAGAAGGCAAATGGAGAACAGATCAAACACCTAAAGTAGACGAGTGGTGGATGTAATGCTAAATATGTACAATATGGAGAAAGTGACGGCTGGAGACAGACAAATGTGAACATTTATGGAGGGGATGGTTGAATTATATTAGACATACACGGTCTGACTTCGTATAGAATCTGAAAGTCTGTTTTAAACATAAGTCTTTGGCATAAGGTACAGTAAAGTCTGTGATGTCTTATGCTCCCATGTTCATTTAACCCTCGAAGACGTACGTGATCGTACACGATACCGAGGAATATGTTTCTATAACCGCGCAGAACTTTCTCACCGTAAAAGACAGAAACGTCCTTTTCCCCTCTGAAAGTGCAGACATAGAGGTTTCCGTACATTTCTGCGGCTTTATCCTACGTCACACTCACGCTGTGTGATGACGTGAGCAAAACGAGTGTCCAACAGGAACTTTGTTTTCCCCAAACTCATGCGCTCCGTCCATTTTGATCGAGCCAAACTTTGCCAAAGAGTGAAGTGAGTCAAGATGGTCGACTCCTCTGACTGTGTGTGTTTATAACGAGGGAAAAAGTCGCTCTAAGTGGAGTTAATTCTCACACACATGGAAAATGACACATCTTGGTGTGTGTAATTGTGCATCTCTTTCTATTTTTATTTAAAGGTTTATTTCAGTCCAAATGAACAAATCCAAATGTAATTTCCACCCTGGAAATGCAGAAGTGCTGTGGCTCTGGCCCTGGACCTGACAGGAGCTGTTTCCAGGACCGGACCAGGAAAGTCATGGAGCCACTGCACTTTTTTTGTTTTTAGGGCAATAAGGAGATTTTTAATTTACTTACAGACTTGAGATTTTGCATTTTTGTAGCTAAGGCCCGAAATTAAGCATTTTTTATGTCCAAAAAGTTGTTTCTACATGTTTGCTGTGGGTTTTGTATAAAAGAGTGGGAATTTTATTTCCTGTTTTTTTTTTTTTTTCATCTCTATTTCTGGTCCTGTAGCTTTTCTCACAGCCTCATGACACAACTACAGCAGCAGATTGTGAAATAACAGGTTGGACTGAACAAAAGGAGGTAGAACACTTCATTAGGGGTAAAAGGGGCAGTTTTAAAAGCAAAATGAAGAAAAAAATCCAGGCGAGGAGAAATGTACTAAAACTGCCCTTAGATCTTCAGGGGTTAAAGTTCTATAAAAAAAATAAAAAATCATATGTATGCAGGTATATATATCAGAATATAATTATGTGTGAGGATATATATGTGAGGATATATATATATATATGAGGATATATATATGAGGATATATATGAGGATATATATGTGAGGATATATATGTGAGGATATATATCTGAGGATATATATATGAGGATATATATGTGAGGATATATATGTGAGGATATATGTGTGAGGATATATATGTGAGGATATATATCTGAGGATATATATATGAGGATATATGAGGATATATATATGAGGATATATATCTGAGGATATATATATGAGGATATATATATGAGGATATATGAGGATATATATATGAGGATATATATATGAGGATATATATATGAGGATATATATGTGAGGATATATATATGAGGATATATATATGAGGATATATATATGAGGATATATATGTGAGGATATATATATATGAGGATATATATATGAGGATATATATATGAGGATATATATCTGAGGATATATATGAGGATATATATGTGAGGATATATGAGGATATATATATGAGGATATATATGTGAGGATATATATATGTGAGGATATATGAGGATATATATATGAGGATATATATATGAGGATATATATATGAGGATATATGAGGATATATATATGAGGATATATATGTGAGGATATATATATGTGAGGATATATGAGGATATATATGTGAGGATATATATGTGAGGATATATATGTGAGGATATATATATGTGAGGATATATGAGGATATATGAGGATATATATGTGAGGATATATGTGTGAGGATATATATGTGAGGATATATATCTGAGGATATATATATGAGGATATATATCTGAGGATATATATCTGAGGATATATATATGAGGATATATATATGAGGATATATATATGAGGATATATATATGAGGATATATGAGGATATATATATGAGGATATATATGTGAGGATATATATGTGAGGATATATATGTGAGGATATATATATGTGAGGATATATATGTGAGGATATATATGTGAGGATATATATGTGAGGATATATATGTGAGGATATATATATGTGAGGATATATATATGTGAGGATATATATGTGAGGATATATATATGTGAGGATATATATGTGAGGATATATATATGTGAGGATATATATGTACACACGAGTGTCTCTGTATATGTGTGTGTTTGTCTGGGTCTATACATATACTCAAAGTACAAAATCTTGTACAGTAAGACTATCTCAACTTGTGAAATAAAAAATGATTAAATAAATAAAAAAACACCCAAATTCTAACAGAATGTTCCACACCAAAAATATTCATTTTGTCTTATTAATGCATTAACTTCTTAGGTTCCTTTCTAAGACAATGTAGCCAAGTGTATTTGTACCTTGTTGACATGTTTCGGCTGCTGCTGCGAGCCATCTTCAGAACTGTCACCGGTGTTGGTGGTGACGTGTCGTATATCAGCTGTTGTTACTTCCTGTAGGCGTGGTCAGCCTGATGGGACCTGCAGGTCGCCCAGACTGACCACGCCTCCTGTCGCCCGGTGGTCTCTGGAGGAGGGTGTCCCAGGTGTGTGAAAGGAGGAGCAGCGCCCGTGCGTCACGGTTGATGCTGTCAGTGCCTCGTTTCCTGATCTCAATGGCTTCCCTGATCCAGCGTTTGAACTTGTTGTTCTCCGATCCAATGACCCGAGCCCCGTCCCAATCCATAATGTGGTTATTTCTTTTACAGTGGTCTGATATGGCAGATTTTAGGTTTTCCTGTTCTGCTTTTTCTCTTTGTGTTCTGGTGAGTCTCCCTGCTGTTTCTTTTTCGCATTCTTTTTGAACCCTCCTCCAGAGACCACCGGGCGACAGGAGGCGTGGTCAGTCTGGGCGACCTGCAGGTCCCATCAGGCTGACCACGCCTACAGGAAGTAACAACAGCTGATATATGACACGTCACCACCAACACCGGTGACAGTTCTGAAGATGGCTCGCAGCTAGCAGCCGAAACATGTCAACAAGGTACAAATACACTTGGCTACATTGTCTTAGAAAGGAACCTAAGAAGAGAATGTTCCACAGTACGGCATTAAATCGTCATGGAGACCAAACCAGACCAAGTTACGGGTCACACTGTGGAACATTCCAGACAGAGCATAGACGTATCCGTAGAAACGAGCAGGTTACACAGTGCAGCTTTAGAGCAGGAGTCTGACCCACAACTTCCAACTGAGACGAGGCTGTGGCACAGAAACACAGAGCTGCACTGTGCTCTTTCCCTTACATGGTTTGTTTTTCCTTCCATCCTCCTCTCCTCCTCCTCCTCCTCCTCCTCCTCCTCCTCTCCTCCTCCTCCTCCTCCTCCTCCTCCTCTCCTCCTCCTCCTCCTCCTCCTCCTCCTCCTCCTCCCTTCTCCTCCTCCTCCTCCTCTCCTCCTCCTCCTCTCCTCCTCCTCCTCCTCCTCTCCTCCTCCTCCTCCTCTTCTCCTCCTCTTCCTCCTCCTCCCCTCCTCCCCTCTCCTCCTCCTCCTCCCCTCCTCCTCTCCTCCCCCTCCTCCTCCTCCTCCTCCCCTCCTCCTCCTCCTCCCCTCCTCCTCCTCCCATCTTCCTCCTCCTCTTCCTCCTCCCCCACTCCTCTCTCCTCTCTCCTCCCTCCTCCCTCCTCTCTCCTCCTCTCTCCTATCTCCTCCTCTCCTCTCTCCTCCCTCCTCTCTCCTCCTCTCTCCTATCTCCTCTCCTCTCCTCCTCTCCTCTCTTCTCCTCTCCTCTCTCCTCCTCTCCTCTCCTCTCTCCTCTCCTCTCCTCTCTCCTCTCTCCTCCTCTCCTCTCTCCTCCTCTCCTCTCCTCTCTCCTCTCCTCTCTCCTCTCTCCTCTCCTCTCTCCTCCTCTCCTCTCCTCTCTCCTCCTCTCCTCTCCTCTCTCCTCCTCTCCTCTCCTCTCTCCTCTCCTCTCTCCTCTCTCCTCTCCTCTCTCCTCCTCTCCTCTCTCCTCTCTCCTCTCTCCTCTCTCCTCTCCTCTCCTCTCTCCTCTCCTCTCCTCTCTCTCCTCTCTCCTCCTCTCCTCTCCTCTCTCCTCTCCTCTCTCCTCTCTCCTCTCTCCTCTCCTCTCCTCTCCTCTCCTCCTCTCTCCTCTCTCCTCTCTCCTCTCTCCTCTCTCCTCCTCTCCTCTCCTCTCTCCTCTCCTCTCTCCTCTCTCCGGTCTTCTCTCTCGTGTCTCGTCTCTCCTCTCTCCCCTCTCCTCTCTCCTCTCTCCTCTCTCCTCTCTCCTCTCTCCTCTCTCCTCTCTCCTCCTCTCCTCTCTCCTCTCCTCTCTCCTCTCTCCTCTCCTCTCTCCTCTCTCCCCTCTCCTCTCTCCTCTCTCACTCTCCTCTCTCCTCTCTCCTCTCTCCTCTCCTCTCCTCTCTCCTCTCCTCTCCTCTGCTATCTCCTCTCCTCTCTCCTCTCCTCTCTCCTCTCTCCTCTCCTCTCTCCTCTCCTCTCCTCTCTCCTCTCTCCTCTCTCCCCTCTCCTCTCTCCTCTCTCCTCTCTCCTCTCCTCTCTCCTCTCTCCTCTCTCCTCTCTCCTCTCTCCTCTCTCCCCTCTCCTCTCTCCTCTCTCCTCTCCTCTCTCCTCTCTCCTCTCTCCTCTCTCCTCTCTGCTCACTCCTCTCTTCTCTCTCCTCTCTCCTCCTCTCCTCTCTCCTCTCCTCTCTCCTCTCTCCTCTCCTCTCTCCTCTCTCCCCTCTCCTCTCTCCTCTCTCCTCTCTCCTCTCTCTTCCTTCTCTTCTTTAATCCTCGGAGTTGAAATAGGATTTTCTGTTACGCTAAATTTACTTTTGCCTCTGGACATTTTCACCACCTGAACCTTCTGCTCCAAACCTGAACCAGGACTGAACCAGGTCTAAACCAGGTCTAAACCAGGTCTAAACCAGGACTGGACCAGGTCTAAACCAGGTCTAAACCAGGTCTAAACCAGGACTGGACCAGGTCTGAACCAGGCCTAAACCAGGTCTAAACCAGGACTGAACCAGGTCTAAACCAGGTCTAAACCAGGTCTAAACCAGGTCTAAACCAGGTCTAAACCAGGACTGGACCAGGTCTGAACCAGGCCTAAACCAGGTCTAAACCAGGACTGAACCAGGTCTAAACCAGGTCTAAACCAGGTCTAAACCAGGTCTAAACCAGGTCTAAACCAGGACTAAACCAGGACTAGACCGGGTCTGAACCAGGCCTAAACCAGGTCTAAACCAGGACTGAGCCAGGTCTAAACCAGGTCTAAACCAGGTCTAAACCAGGTCTAAACCAGGTCTAAACCAGGTCTGAACCAGGACTAAACCAGGTCTGAACCAGGACTAAACCAGGACTAGACCAGTCCGAACCAGGACTAAACCAGGTCAAAACCAGGTCTAAACCAGGTCTAAACCAGGTCTGAACCAGGACTAAACAAGGTCTGAACCAGGACTGAACCAGGTCTAAACTAAGTCTGAATCAGGACTGAACCAGGACTGAACCAGGACCGAACCAGGACCGAACCAGGTCTAAACCAGGTCTAAACCAGGTCTAAACAAGGTCTGAACCAGGACTGAACCAGGTCTAAACTAAGTCTGAACCAGGACTGAACCAGGTCTAAACCAGGTCTAAAC
This sequence comes from Odontamblyopus lacepedii, assembly GCA_034769755.1. Classification (NCBI taxonomy): domain Eukaryota; kingdom Metazoa; phylum Chordata; class Actinopteri; order Gobiiformes; family Gobiidae; genus Odontamblyopus; species Odontamblyopus lacepedii. The sequence goes on along the minus strand of CM068360.1, from coordinate 32,744,987 downwards.
CAGGTCTAAACCAGGTCTAAACCAGGACTAAACCAGGACTAGACCGGGTCTGAACCAGGCCTAAACCAGGTCTAAACCAGGACTGAGCCAGGTCTAAACCAGGTCTAAACCAGGTCTAAACCAGGACTGAACCAGGTCTAAACCAGGTCTAAACCAGGACTGAACCAGGTCTAAACCAGGTCTAAACCAGGTCTAAACCAGGACTGAACCAGGTCTAAATCAGGTCTAAACCAGGTCTGAACAGGGACTAAACAGGGACTAAACCAGGTCTAATCCTGACAGTGATTGACGGGGCAGATCTGAGCCGGACTCTGGGGAGCTTCAGTCTCTTCTGCATTTTACATGAGGCTTTGGATCCAACAGGACCAAACACACGAGACCAGAGCAGCAGAATGTTCCAGAATGTGGCTTTAAAGATGGACTATTTTCCTTCTGTGGCCTATTCACTGCAACACGTCGCATATTTAGATCTCCACGTTCCTTTTATTGTTTTAAGAATGCTTTATTTACCCCAAAAACATCGTATTAACCTGTTTTATAAGTTTCAGTGTCATTGTCTCACACCTCTGCTCTCCGGGCTAAGTCGCTCCCCCTCCAGAGCGCTGTCACCACACCCTCAGCTGCTCCTCCTCCACCGTAATTGTCTCTCAGTTTGTGCGTTTCGCTCCGTCTTCTGGTACTTTCCCGGGGTCCATTTTGCGTCTGTAATAACGGCGCCTGTTTGGGTGTAAACACAGAGCGAATTACACGAGACGGCGGATTATGAGCAAACACGTCTCACACACGAAACTGCAGTGAAACAGGACTAAAGCAGGACTAAAGCAGGACTAAAACGGGACTAAAGCAGGACTAAAGCAGGACTAAAACAGGACTAAAGCAGGACTAAAGCAGGACTAAAACAGGACTAAAACAGGACTAAAACAGGACTAAAGCAGGACTAAAGCAGGACTAAAACAGGACTAAAACAGGACTAAAACGGGACTAAAGCAGGACTAAAACAGGACTAAAGCAGGACTAAAGCAGGACTAAAGCAGGACTAAAACAGGACTAAAGCAGGACTAAAACAGGACTAAAGCAGGACTAAAGCAGGACTAAAACAGGACTAAAACAGGACTAAAGCAGGACTAAAGCAGGACTAAAACAGGACTAAAACAGGACTAAAACAGGACTAAAACAGGACTAAAGCAGGACTAAAGCAGGACTAAAACAGGACTAAAACAGGACTAAAACAGGACTAAAGCAGGACTAAAGCAGGACTAAAACAGGACTAAAACAGGACTAAAACAGGACTAAAGCAGGACTAAAGCAGGACTAAAGCAGGACTAAAACAGGACTAAAGCAGGACTAAAGCAGGACTAAAACAGGACTAAAACAGGACTAAAACAGGACTAAAACAGGACTAAAACAGGACTAAAACAGGACTAAAACAGGACTAAACCAGGACTAAACCAGGTCTAGTTCGATTATTCATTCCACACAGCAGCATTAATGTTCTGTTTCTAAAGTCTCCAGTGTGAGTCTCTTTCACACCTGCAAATGAACCAAATCTGCAAATGAACCAAATCTGCTCTTGGGGGGAGGAAGGCAGTGAATCTGCGACAAACACCGACAGGGGGACAGGGGGACGGGGGGACGGGGGACAGGGGGACAGGGGGACACAGGAACGGGGGGACGGAGGGACAGGGGGAACGGGGGGACAGGGGGACAGGGGGATGGGGGCTCCTGACTGATGGTAAAGCGGCTCTCAGACAGGTGTAACCCCGGGACAAACCCGGGGCCACAGGTTTGTTTGCAGTGTCCAGGATGGACGTGTCCTGGGTTCACATCAGTTCTTGCGGCTGCTTCTTTGCTCAGAGCCGTTCGTTTGTCTCGGTTTGGGTCGAGACCAAATTCTCCGGCAGGGAAAGTCTGAGGCGTGTGGAGACGACAGAGGCCTCGGGGCTGAATCAGGAGACGCTGAACCAGAGGAAGGAGGCGAGTTGGGAACCTGCGGGTGGAGCAGCGGGGACAGGGGCAAACTCACACCTACACAGAAACTATGTCTACTTTGTGCTGCTTTAGTTTTGGAGAAATTAACAATGTTTTTACAGGTCAAATTGGGGTCAGTGAGCGCCTCATGAAGCTTCAGAATGCACTAAAACGTCCAAAATGGAGTCAGTCGTTTGTGCTTCGTTTGTGCGATTCTGGTTCTTCAGATATTTGGAGTTTTATTTTTGGCCGATGACGTCGTCCAGAACCTCAGAATGTGAAGTAGAGCTCAAAACAGGCAGAAAATTATAGAAAACGTTTGTATTTGGTTTGTGCTGTTTTGTGCTGTGACTATTTTCATTTGTGTGAATTTATTTCTAAAATGATTCATTATTATTTCTGCGGTAATTGTACAACGTCATTTCCGCTCAGCTGACGGCAGTGCATTTTGAAGCTTCCTGTTGGACTGACCCCAATTTGACCTGTAAAAGAATCGTTCATTTCTCCAAAACTCACCCCATCGTCTTCACTCACCACAGGAAATGCTGAGTCTCCCCTCCCATGATGCATTTGGAGCAGTTTGTTTGGACCGACCGTCTCTGGTTTGGATCTGAGTTCAGGTTCTCACCAGAGGGACCAGAGTTTGGTGTTTGGGACAGAGTCGAGTGGACGGGGAACAGTTCTTCTTTTGAGATCCACGTCCATTTGATTTACTGCGGATCCGAGTGCAACCGAAACTTTCACACCCACGAAAACGAAACGAACTAAGAGCTTTTGGTCTGAATGGAGCGTTTGGTGAAAGCTTCATAAACCAGGATTAAACCAGGACTAAACCCAGACCAGGACTATGCTAGAAATAAAAAAAAAAACAGGTCTAAACCAAGTCTAAACCACCACTAAACCAGGTCTAAACTAAGTCTAAACTCACGGGCGGATCTAGGGGCGGGGCCACAGGGCACTGGCCCCTTAATCGGATTGGCCCCTTAAGTGCCCCTGTTCTGTCAATCAACTGGCAAGAAGGACAACGGGAGGATCATTGGTGCAGTTCCACCCCTAAACTGTTGGGGGCAGTGCGTATATTGCGTCAATACAGCGGAATGGGAGAAGAACTGTGCCAGAAAAGTTTTTTTTTCACTGCTTGAACGTTACCACAGCCTTCGGCTTCAGCGGCAACGAGACAGATGATGCTCTGGTGAATTCATAGTTTGGTGAGTCAAACCTTCTTGTTGGTTGTCAACTTTAGGTTTTCATTAAAATAAACTCTAAATACGTCAAAACTGCAGCTGTTAAACTTTTAAGCCACTACATTTGTTAGCAATGTTAAGTTGGTATTTTCAATAAGGCTCTGATGGGTAATAAGGTACAGCAATGAGTCACGTGACACAGCCGTATGGCACAGACTCCACGGTCATTTAAGTCCAGTTTAACCGCTCACAGTCCAGAAAATGCTGCCACCTGCAGGAGAATTTTGTGTATTGCCTTGTTGCCAATTGATGTTTATTTAAGCAGCCTTCACTGAACAAGGATGGGCCCCTGAAGGTAACATGTGGCCCCTTAATGGCCCCTGTTTTAGAAAAATCCTAGAACCGCCACTGTCTAAACTAGGTCTAAACCAGAACTAAACCACAGTTAAACCAAGTCTAAACCAGATATAAACCAGGACTAAACCAAGTCTAAACCAGATATAAACCAGAACTAAACCAAGTCTAAACCAGATATAAACCAGGACTAAACCAAGTCTAAACCAGATATAAACCAGGACTAAACCAAGTCTAAACCAGATATAAACCAGGACTAAACCAAGTCTAAATCAGATATAAATTAGGTCTAAACCAGGTCTAAACTAGGTCTAAACCAGGACTGAACCAGGGCTAAACCAGGACTAAACCAGGACTGAACAATGACTAAACCAAGTCTAAACCAGATATAAACTAGGTCTAAACCAGGGCTAAACCAGGTCTAAACCAGGTCTAAACCAGGTCTAAACCAGGTCTAAACCAGGTCTAAACCAAACCAAGGGAGCATGTGCAAAGTCCCAGGTCCACAGCAGCTCTCGTACAGTAAACTCTGAAAGGGGAAAACACAGTGAAACTACAGAGAGGCTGGATCATGAGCTGTGTGCAGTTAAACACGCTTCAAACACGCTTCAAACGCGCTTCAAACGCGCTTCAAACGCGCTTCAAACGCGCTTCAAACGCGCTTCAAACGCGCTTCAAACGCGCTTCAAACGCGCTTCAAACATGCTTCAAACATGCTTCAAACGCGCTTCAAACGCGCTTCAAACGCGCTTCAAACATGCTTCAAACGCGCTTCAAACGCGCTTCAAACGCGCTTCAAACGCGCTTCAAACGCGCTTCAAACGCGCTTCAAACATGCTTCAAACACGCTTCAAACGTGCTTCAAACGCGCTTCAAACACGCTTCAAACGCGCTTCAAACACGCTTCAAACACGCTTCAAACATGCTTCAAACGCGCTTCAAACGCGCTTCAAACATGCTTCAAACATGCTTCAAACGCGCTTCAAACGCGCTTCAAACGCGCTTCAAACATGCTTCAAACACGCTTCAAACGCGCTTCAAACGCGCTTCAAACGCGCTTCAAACACGCTTCAAAGGCGCTCCAAACACGCTTCAAACACGCTTCAAACATGCTTCAAACATGCTTCAAACGCGCTTCAAACGCGCTTCAAACATGCTTCAAACATGCTTCAAACATGCTTCAAACGCGCTTCAAACGCGCTTCAAACACGCTTCAAACGCGCTTCAAACGCGCTTCAAACATGCTTCAAACATGCTTCAAACGCGCTTCAAACGCGCTTCAAACGCGCTCCAAACACGCTTCAAACACGCTTCAAACACGCTTCAAACATGCTTCAAAAATGCTTCAAACACGCTTCAAAGGCGCTCCAAACACGCTTCAAACACGCTTCAAACACGCTTCAAACATGCTTCAAACATGCTTCAAACATGCTTCAAACATGCTTCAAACATGCTTCAAACATGCTTCAAACATGCTTCAAACATGCTTCAAACGCGCTTCAAACGCGCTTCAAACATGCTTCAAACGCGCTTCAAACGCGCTTCAAACGCGCTCCAAACACGCTTCAAACACGCTTCAAACATGCTTCAAACATGCTTCAAACACGCTTCAAAGGCGCTCCAAACACGCTTCAAACACGCTTCAAACACGCTTCAAACACGCTTCAAACATGCTTCAAACGCGCTTCAAACGCGCTTCAAACATGCTTCAAACATGCTTCAAACGCGCTTCAAACATGCTTCAAACACGCTTCAAACACGCTTCAAACATGCTTCAAACATGCTTCAAACGCGCTTCAAACGCGCTTCAAACATGCTTCAAACATGCTTCAAACGCGCTTCAAACGCGCTTCAAACACGCTTCAAACATGCTTCAAACATGCTTCAAACACGCTTCAAACACGCTTCAAACGCGCTTCAAACATGCTTCAAACACGCTTCAAACACGCTTCAAACGCGCTTCACATGCGCTTCAAACACGCTTCAAACATGCTTCAAACACGCTTCAAACGCGCTTCAAACGCGCTTCAAACACGCTTCAAACACGCTTCAAACACGCTTCAAACACGCTTCAAACATGCTTCAAACATGCTTCAAACACGCTTCAAAGGCGCTCCAAACACGCTTCAAACACGCTTCAAACACGCTTCAAACATGCTTCAAACATGCTTCAAACATGCTTCAAACATGCTTCAAACATGCTTCAAACATGCTTCAAACATGCTTCAAACGCGCTTCAAACGCGCTTCAAACATGCTTCAAACATGCTTCAAACGCGCTTCAAACGCGCTTCAAACGCGCTCCAAACACGCTTCAAACACGCTTCAAACACGCTTCAAACATGCTTCAAACATGCTTCAAACACGCTTCAAACGCGCTCCAAACACGCTTCAAACACGCTTCAAACACGCTTCAAACACGCTTCAAACATGCTTCAAACGCGCTTCAAACGCGCTTCAAACATGCTTCAAACATGCTTCAAACGCGCTTCAAACATGCTTCAAACACGCTTCAAACACGCTTCAAACATGCTTCAAACATGCTTCAAACGCGCTTCAAACGCGCTTCAAACATGCTTCAAACATGCTTCAAATGCGCTTCAAACGCGCTTCAAACACGCTTCAAACATGCTTCAAACATGCTTCAAACACGCTTCAAACACGCTTCAAACGCGCTTCAAACATGCTTCAAACACGCTTCAAACACGCTTCAAACGCGCTTCACATGCGCTTCAAACACGCTTCAAACATGCTTCAAACACGCTTCAAACGCGCTTCAAACGCGCTTCAAACACGCTTCAAACGCGCTTCAAACATGCTTCAAACGCGCTTCAAACGCGCTTCAAATGCGCTTCAAACGCGCTTCAAACATGCTTCAAACACGCTTCAAACACGCTTCAAACACGCTTCAAACGCGCTTCAAACGCGCTTCAAACACGCTTCAAACACGCTTCAAACACGCTTCAAACATGCTTCAAACATGCTTCAAACACGCTTCAAACACGCTTCAAACACGCTTCAAACATGCTTCAAACGCGCTTCAAACACGCTTCAAACACGCTTCAAACACGCTTCAAACGCGCTTCAAACGCGCTTCAAACATGCTTCAAACACGCTTCAAACACGCTTCAAACATGCTTCAAACATGCTTCAAACACGCTTCAAACACGCTTCAAACACGCTTCAAACGCGCTTCAAACACGCTTCAAACATGCTTCAAACACGCTTCAAACACGCTTCAAACACGCTTCAAACATGCTTCAAACATGCTTCAAACACGCTTCAAACGCGCTTCAAACATGCCTGACACATGAAACTGTAAACGTGTCTTTGTTTTCGTGCAGCTGTCGCCCCAGAACCTGTGTTTAAATCTGAACCCTTCACAACCAGGGGCCCCACGCAAAGCTCCTGTAATGACCGTTTAGCTTCTCATAAAGAGAAAATCTGGGCACAAAGTAGGAAAAAAACATACAGACATAACACCAGGACTAGACCAGGACTAGACCAGGACTAGACCAGGACTAGACCAGGACTAGACCAGGACTAGACCAGGATTTGTGTGGAGGTGATGTGAATATTTATTCTGAAACTGTGTCTCTTTTTGTGCCTTTAACGGTTCCTGAGGGACAAATCCACAGACTGAACGGATGGAACCAAAGAACAGAAAGGACGACACTTTAAACCAGGACTAAACCAGGACTAAACCAGGACTAAACCAGGTCTAAACCAGGACTAAACCAGGACTAAAACAGGACTAAACCAGGTCTAAACCAGGACTAAACCAGGACTAAACCAGGACTAAACCAGGACTAAACCAGGTCTAAACCAGGTCTAAACCAGGACTAAACCAGGACTAAACCAGGTCTAAACCAGGATTAAACCAGGACTAAACCAGGACTAAACCAGGACTAAACCAGGTCTAAACCAGGACTAAACCAGGACTAAACCAGGTCTAAACCAGGTCTAAACCAGGACTAAACCAGGACTAAACCAGGTCTAAACCAGGTCTAAACCAGGACTAAACCAGGTCTACACCAGGACTAAACCAGGACTAAACCAGGACTAAACCAGGTCTAAACCAGAACTAAACCAGGACTAAACCAGGACTAAACCAGGTCTAAACCAGGACTAAACCAGGACTAAACCAGGACTAAACCAGGTCTAAACCAGGTCTAAACCAGGACTAAACCAGGACTAAACCAGGACTAAACCAGGTCTAAACCAGGACTAAACCAGGGCTAAACCAGGACTAAACCAGGACTAAACCAGGACTACGCACAACTACTGACCAATATCAATTTTACTGATATTTTCAAAAGTGATGGAAAAAGTTGTAGCGGCGCAACTGGCTGAGCACTTGGAGGCCGACCAACTCCTCCACCCACAGCAGTTTGGTTTTAGATCTGGGTTTTCTACAGAAATCGCAAACTGCTGCTTCATTGAAAATATAAAGAAGTCCCTGGATAGGGGTGAGGTGGTAGGAGCAGTATTCCTCCAGTCAGTCATGGCCTTCTTTTATCCAAAATGCCTTCATTTAACATCTCCCCTGAGGCAGTGCAATGGTTTGCCTCTTTTCTTCAGGGTAGGGAACGGTGTGTGAAAGTCGCCCAGGACAAATCCTCATTTATAAACATCTCAATGGGCAAACCTCAGGGATCTATATTGGGACCGCTGCTGTTTAGCCTTTTTATAAATGATCTGCCTTTGATTTCCCCTGGTGTCCGCTGCCAGCTTCATGCGGATGATGTGGTTTTCTACGCACCCGCCAAGACACCAGTGCAAGCTGCAGATGCTCTGTCTGTGTGCATGGCTGAGGTTAGCCAATGGCTCCACAAAAATCAACTAGTCCTTAATACTACTAAAACAGTTTCTATGTGCTTTTTGATTAAACAGCTAAATCTAGAACAAAAAAATTCAAATAGGTTTGCAAAATGATAAAATACAATTGGTGAATGAACTAAAATATCTTGGACTGGTTCTTGACCCACAATTAAAATTTGACAAACACATCAAGAAAATGTCCAAAACAATACAAAGAAACCTAAATTGCTTCAAACTAATCAGACATTACATCCCCGACCAGGCGGCCCTGCTGTTCTTGCAGGGCAGGATTTTCCCACACATATCCTACATACAGCATGGGCCCAGGCAGCTCCCTCAGCCACAACGCGCGTCGGTTCATTATACAATCAAGCAATAAAAATTATGGATATGAAACCGATCCGCTTTCATCACTGTCACATTCTCACTCATTATAATCTAATAAGTTTTGACAGTTTTCTCAAATTATTTTTCAAATGTTTTCCATAATCTGGCTCCAGAACCGCTCAGTACATTTGCACAAAGACCAAACAGCAGCAGGACGACAAGAGGCACCTGAAACTATCACTGTAAAATCCCCCAGTGCAGGAGGTCATTTGGACAGTCGGCTTCTCTTATGAAGGCTGTAAACTGTGGAACTCCCACAGAAATGAAGTCCATCTGTGACTTCAAACTGTTCACCTTTAAACTCAAATCTTGGCTCAAGAGAAACCAAAGATGTCCCCATGTGTAAATAATGTTAGAATGTGTGAATGAATCAGCCGAGTGAGTGAATGAATGAGTGTTACATGTCTTTTATTGCTGTAGTTATACAGATGAAATTGTATTGTTTTATATGTACGTTAGTGGAGAAAAGCTGAACCAGGGACGGGGGCTGAAAATTAGCATTTGCTAAACTCTGTATGTAACTATGTCTGATCTGTCCCTGTCTAAACCAGGTCTAAACCAGGTCTAAACCAGGTCTAAACCAGGTCTAAACCAGGTCTAAACCAGGTCTAAACAAGGACTAAACCAGGACTAAACCAGGACTAAACCAGGTCTAAACCAGGACTAAACCAGGTCTAAACCAGACCAGGTCCTGAGATTTTGCTTCATTTTAGTGAGAACTGTGTGGAATGAAGCAAAGATGGCGTCTGGGATGAAGTCATGAATTTAAATAAACCAGAGAAAAAAAGATGGAAACGAAGGGAGAGATGAAGGGAGAGATGGAGGGAGAGATGGAGGGAGATGGAGGGAGAGATGGAGGGAGAGATGAAGAGAGAGATGGAGGGAGAGATGGAGGGAGATGGAGGGAGAGATGGAGAGAGAGATGGAGGGAGATGAAGGGAGAGATGGAGGGAGAGATGGAGAGAGAGATGGAGGGAGATGGAGGGAGATGGAGAGAGAGATGGAGAGAGAGATGGAGGAAGAGATGAAGGGAGATGGAGGGAGAGATGGAGGGAAATGGAAGAGGAGGGAGCGTGTCCTTCATCCGGAGCGTACGGAAATAGCAAAGGTCGGGCGGGTTTTTACCTCTGAGTCAATTCAAAACCACATTTAAATCCCACACCTGCCGCAAACAAACCGAACAAACCGAACAAACCGAACAACACGAGAAAACGGCCGTAATTATTCGGCCGTAATTATTCGACTCCTGATTATTTTGAGTCTGTCGCCGTGAAAAAGTGCAGGTTTTGAAACGATAACTAATAATAATAATAATAATTTGGATTTGATTCGATGGAGTTTTGCTGTGAGGATAAAGCCAACGACGACTAGCATGCTAACCAAGCACTTCCTCAACATATCTGTACTGTACTGTTACTACTACTACTATTTCTATTACTACTACTACTTCTATTACTACTACTACTACTACTACTACTATTGCTACAACTACTACTACTACTACTACTACTATAACTACTACTACTACTACTAACACTATTGCTACAACTACTCCTACTACTGCTACTGCTAATACTACTACTACTACTACTACTTCTATTACTACTACTACTACTACTACTACTACTACTACTACTACTACTACTACTATAACTACTACTACTACTACTAACACTATTGCTACAACTACTCCTACTACTACTACTGCTACTGCTAATACTACTACAACTACAACTACTACTACTACTACTACTTCTATTACTACTACTACTATTACTATTACTACTAGTACTACTACAACTACTACTACTACTGCTACTACTACTACTACTACTACTACTACTACTACTACTACTACTATAACTACTACTACTACTACTAATACTACTATTACTACTACTACTACTACTACTACTACTACTACTACTACTACTACTACTACTACTACTACTACTACTACTACTACTACTACTACTACTACTACTACTACTACTACTACTAACACAGGTCACAATAACAACAATAATTTCTCCTTTTTTGTTTTTCTCTGACCTCGTGCTGAAAAACAAAACAAAACAAAAACATTTGTTATTTTGTCCTGAAGTGAGTTTTCCGTCCCCCTGAGCCTCCGCTGGGAAAAATCGCTCTTTAATTCTGTGTCTCTGGGTCATGGAGGATGCGGAGGCTCCGGGGACGCGGCCGCCCGCTCTGCCCCAGACTCGGCTCCTCCTCCGGGGCTGGAAAACCATCAGCGTCGGCCTCTCCTGGAGCTGCTGCTGGAGGTAAGAATAGAACTGGAATCCTCCACTGGTTTAAACGCACCAGGTGACACTGTTTTAAGAAAATGTCCGATTTAAATGTTCTGGACGGAGGGAGAGGATGAAAACGAGGTGCAGATGTTTCACCCCGTAGCCAGAAGGTCACGGGTTTGATTCCCAGATTGCATTGGTTCGTTCTAAGTGGAGTTTGCATGTTCTCCCTGTGCCTGAGTGAGTTTTCTGTGGTTTTCCCATCAACTTTGGACGACTGCAAACCGTTTAATACTATTACTACTATTAGTACTACTACTACTACGACTACTACTACTACTACTACTGCTACTACTACGACTGCTACTGCTACTACTACTACTACTACTACTACTACTACTACCACTGAATTCCAGGTGCCACTACTGGAGCCAGTGGCAAAACTGTACTACGACTACTTAGGACCACACTACTACTACTACATTGCCTAGTATGAAAGTGGTGCTAATCCGACCACCTACTACTACCACTACTACATTACCACTGCCACCTGCCACCACTAATGCTACCACGACCACTACCACCACCACTACCAATACCACTACCGCCACCACCTGCCACCACCGCTATAACTGATGCGATTATTATTATTATTATTACCACTACTACCACTACCACCTACTACCACTGCTACTGCTACTGCCATCCGACTACCACTACTACTACTACTACTACTACTATTACTACTGCTACTGCTACTACTACGACTACTACGACTACTAATACTACTACTACTACTACTACTAATACTACTACTACTACTACTACTACTACTACTACTACTACTACTACTACTACTATTACTACTGCTACTACTACTGCTACTACTACTACTGCTATTACTACTATTACTACTATTACTACTATTACTATCACTACTGCTTCTGCTACTAGTACTACTTCTATTACTACTACTACTACTACTACTACTGCTAGTTCTACTGCTATTACGACTACATTACTACCATTTTAGTATGAATACTACTACGTAACAACCACTATTACTACTTAAATACTCCTCTGAACGCAGGAGGCCATAACTCTGGACTGAACCTTTTAAAATAAACGACCTCTGTTTTTGACGTTTTTGTGTCTTTAACATTTCCAGTGTTAAATCTTTACGGCTCGTTTAGGGCAGAGTTAATTGAATATGCAGATGAGATGCAAATGAGCGGTAGATTCTCATGAATATTAATGAGGGGAAGGTGTTTCTTATCAGCTGTGCACAGACGCTCCTCGGGCTGCGTTTGATCCATGGAAAAACTGGATAAGACGTTCCCGCTCTAGTGGCCGCTCCAGGTACTGCAGCTCCGGCCCCGGAAAGAATTCTCCCTCAGAGCGCAATGCATTGTGGGAATTCAACCTGCCCGTGTTCTGACAGGGCATCCGGCTTTCTCAAGGGTCGGATTTTGTAGGATTTTTTTCTATTTTCACAACATCAACTTTTTAACATTTTAAAATCCTCAAAACGTCTAAAAGTAGCATCTCTCGCTCTGATTGGTCCAAACACTCCACCTCATGTTCTGAATGGTCCAAACGCTCCACACCGCGCTCTGATTGGTCCAAACACTCCAGGCTGTGCTCTGATTGGTCCAAACACTCCAGGCTGTGCTCTGATTGGTCCAAACGCTCCACCCCATGTTCTGATTGGTCCAAACGCTCCCCGCCGCGCTCTGATTGGTCCAAACGCATCCGCCGCGCTCTGATTGGTCCAAACACTCCACCTCATGTTCTGAATGGTCCAAACGCTCCACATTGCGCTCTGATTGGTCCAAACACTCCAGGCTGTGCTCTGATTGGTCCAAACGCTCCTTGCTGTGCTCTGATTTGTCCAAACCCTCACGCGGTGCTCTGATTGGTCCAAACGCTCCATGTCATGCTCTGATTGGTCCAAACGCTCCATGTCATGCTCTGATTGGTCCAAACGCTCATACTGAGGAAGTAAATGTGGAAAAGTAAATTATTTTTGGGCCAATGAGCACAGACACTGAAAACAAGACGACGCCATCTTGGGTTCAGCTTCAGATTTGATTATACTTCTGTGGTTGGAACAATAAGCGCTTTGTGCTGCATTTTTTGTCTGACAAACACTCTATAAATAAAGTTTGACTGATTGATGGATCTGTTAAAATGACTGGAGGGCGTTGCTGCTTGTCGCTGTCTCCCACAGAAGCCGGGGGAAGCTCACAACAAAAGCAAACGCCTCAACACGACAACAAAAGCCACAACGGAAGTGACTGCGGGGCTCTATTTTCCGACTGAGGAGGGTCACAACAAATACAAACGCCACGACACAAAGGCAAACGTCGCAACAACAAAACAACACCACAAAAAGCCACAACTCACTAAAAAGACACAACGGAAGTGACTGCGGGGCTCTATTTTCTGAGCGAGGAGGATCAAGCCGGAAATTATTTACGACGGTCAAACAGTGACATCGATCCTGGACACAAAACATTAACTTACTTTTACTTACGTTTTCAACTTCGTTCACTTCTCTGTTTCTTTACTTTTCACATTCTTCTTCTTCTTCTTTTTCAACTTTTCCCGTTCACTTCCCGCTCGATCCTCCTCACTTGGTCCATCGGAAAAGTCCCGCAGCCACTTCCGTTGTGGCTTTTTTTGTTGTGTCATAATTATGAGTTTAAAAGTCATAATTATGAGTTTAAAAGTCATAATTATGAGTTTAAAAGTCATTATTAGTTTAAATGTCATAATTATGAGTTTAAATGTCATAATTATGAGTTTAAAAGTTGTAATTATGAGTTTAAAAGTCATAATTATGAATTTAAAAGTCATAATTATGAATTTAAAAGTCATAACTATGAGGTTAAAAGTCATAATTATGAGATTAAAAGTCATAAATCATAAATTATGAGCCAGGGTCACGTGAAACCCTGCGTTCTTTTACATTCCCATCTGGCCATAAATGTCTAATAATCTAGTTTCGATACCACTTTTATCGTTCAGTGTTTTTCGATACTGTGACAGGCAGAAGCATCGTCCTGTTTGTCGTCCGTCTGCAGAACATTCCGGAGCCGCTGCTTTGACCTCCTGTTTCCACTCACACAGGAAGCAGCAGCTGAGCTTCTGGACCCGTTTGGACGATTTCCATTTTCCTTCGTACGTTTGTGTCGTTCGGCGACGCCGCGGCCGAACAACAAACTTCAGTTTAGTTTCAGAAAAGGTCGAAACGCTGGTGCGATTTTCTCTAAACCAAACTCTTTCTCTTTTTCAGCCGTTTGTTCTTCGTCCTCTTTCTTCACCACATGAGTTTAGAAAAGCTCCACAGTCCAGAGCCGAGTTTGGTCGTCACGGTGAAGCCAGCAACAACCAGCATGCTAACCGAGCACTTCCTCAAGAGCCGCTTATACAGTATACGTTTCTTCCCCTCTCTCTCTCCTCCCTTTCCCTCTGTCATTCCCTCACACCACCCGTCCTCCATTCCTCCATCCATCCCTCCATCTCTCTCTCTTTCTCCCTTATTCTCTCTTTCCCTCACACCTTTCTTTCTCTCTCTCTCTCCATCTCTCTGTCTCCCTTGTTTGCTTTCTCATTCCCTCACACCACCCTTTCTTTCTTTCTTTCTCCCTCTCTCTTTTGTCTCTTTTTCCCTCTTTCATTCTGTCACACCACCTTTTCCCTCTCTATCTCTTTCTCTTTCTCTCTGACTCTTTCTTTCCCTTGTTCGCTCTCTCTCCTTTGTTCCCTCTCTCTTTCCCTCACACCACTCTCTCTCTCTCTCTCTCTTTCCCTGCCCCTCTCTGTCTATCCCTCCATCTCTCTCTCCCTCCCCCTCTCTCATTCCCCTATGCCACCCACCCTCCCTCCATCTCTCTCTCTCTCTCTGTCTCTTGCACTCTCTCCCTTTTCTCTCTCTCTCATTCCTTCACACCACTCTTTCTTTCTTTTTCTCTTTCGCTCTCTCTTTCTCACTCTCCTTCTCTCTGTCTGTCTCTCTTTCTCCCTCCATCTCTCTCTCTCCTTTGTTTGTGCCTTCCCTCACACCACTCTTTCTTTCACGTTCTCTCTTCTCTTATTCCCTCACATCAACCTTTCTCTCTCTCTCCTTCCCTCCTTTCTCTCCCTCTTCTGAAATTTCCCCATTGTGGGACAAATAAAGGATATCTTATCTTATCTTCTCCTTGCCTAACTCCCTCAATTCCTCTCTCTGTCCATCCCTCCATCTCTCTCCCTCTCCCTTGTTCCCTCTCTCGTTCCGCCACACCTCCCTCCCTCCGTCCATCCTTCGCCCTCCCTCCATCCCTCCATCTCTTTGTAAACACAATAAATAAAGCAGTGACAGTTTCCTCGCTCTGGGACACGTCTCACTGATGAACCTCTCTGAGAAAGAGAAAGAGAGAAAGAGAGAGGGAGCGGGGGAGGAGAGAGGAGAGAGGGAGAGAGAGAGACAGAGGAGAGGAGAGAGGGAGGAGAGAAGAGAGGGAGAGAGACAGAGGAGAGGAGAGAGGGAGGAGAGGAGAGAGGAGAGAGGGAGGAGAGGAGAGAGGGAGAGAGACAGAGGAGAGGAGAGAGGGAGGAGAGGAAGGAGAGGAGAGAGGGAGGAGAGGAGAGAGGGAGAGAGACAGAGGAGAGGAGAGAGGGAGAGTGACAGAGGAGAGGAGAGAGGGAGAGAGACAGAGGAGAGAGGGAGGAGAGGGAGAGAGACAGAGGAGAGAGGGAGGAGAGGAGAGAGGGAGAGAGACAGAGAGGAGAGAGGGAGGAAGGAGAGAGGAAGAGGGAGAGGAGAGAGGGAGGAGAGGAGAGAGGGTGGAGAGAGGGAGGAGAGGAGGAGAGAGGGAGGAGAGGAGAGGAGAGAGAAGGAGAGGAGAGAGGGAGAGAGGAAGGAGAGGAGAGAGGGAGGAGAGGAGAGAGGGAGAGAGACAGAGGAGAGGAGAGAGGGAGAGAGGAAGGAGAGGAGAGAGGGAGGAGAGGAGAGAGGGAGAGAGACAGAGGAGAGGAGAGAGGGAGGAGAGGAAGGAGAGGAGAGAGGGAGGAGAGGAGAGAGGGAGAGAGACAGAGGAGAGGAGAGAGGGAGAGAGACAGAGGAGAGGAGAGAGGGAGAGAGACAGAGGAGAGGAGAGAGGGAGAGAGACAGAGGAGAGAGGGAGGAGAGGGAGAGAGACAGAGGAGAGAGGGAGGAGAGGAGAGAGGGAGAGAGACAGAGAGGAGAGAGGGAGGAGGGAGAGAGGAAGAGGGAGAGGAGAGAGGGAGGAGAGGAGAGGGAGAGAGGGAGGAGAGGAGGAGAGAGGGAGGAGAGAGGAGAGAAGAGAGAGAAGAGAAAAGATGGAGAGAGACACTGATAGGAGAGAGAGAAATGAGAAAGAGAAGAGGGTAAGATGGATGGAGAGAGACAGAGAGGAGAGAGAAAGAAAAGAAAGAGGGAGCCAGAGGAAAAGAGAGAGAGAGAGAGAAATAGAGGAGCGACAGGCAGAGAAAAGGACAGAGATGGAGAAGAGGGCGACAGAGGGAGAGAGGAAGAAAGACAGATGGACAGAGGCAGAGAAACGGAGGAGGGAGAGCGAGAGAAAGAGGAGGATAAATGATCTGTCTCTTCTGGTGACAAACAGCTGCTCACAGATGTTCCACTCTTCCGCTTTATTCTGTCGTTTCTGTGAGTAAAGAAGTAAACGTGACAAAGAACTGAAAATAAACCAACAAAGCTCCTGGAAAAGAAACCGGGAAAATGAAAAGATAGAAAACGACACAGAAAAGATAAGAGCGAAAGACGATTACGGAAGATCATTTGTTTCTTTAGATTTAGAATTTTTAAATCTGGCCGAATTTTTCACTTTGAATTTTTTAAACTTTGACAAAAAAAACAACTTTTTTATTCTATTTTTTATTCCGGATTTTAGTTGCTGAAGTTTTAAATGTGCTTTTCCCAATCCCTAATCAAGGACTAAACCAGGACTAAACCAGGACTAAACCAGGACTGAACCAGGACTGAACCAGGACTAATCAAGGACTAAACCAGGACTAAACCAGGACTAAACCAGGACTGAACCAGGACTGAACCAGGACTAATCAAGGACTAAACCAGGACTAAACCAGGACTGAACCAGGACTGAACCAGGACTAATCAAGGACTAAACCAGGACTAATCAAGGACTAAAACAGGACTAAACCAGGACTAAACCAGGACTAATCAAGGACTAAACCAGGACTGAACCAGGACTAAACCAGGACTAAACCAGGACTAAAACAGGACTAAACCAGGACTAAACCAGGACTAATCAAGGACTAAACCAGGACTGAACCAGGACTAAACCAGGACTAAACTAGGACAAACCAGGACTGAACCAGGACTAAACCAGGACTAAACCAGAACTAAACCAGGACTAAACCAGGACTGAACCAGGACTAAACAAGAACTAATCAAGGACTGAACCAGGACTAAACCAGGACTAAATCGGGTTTCAATCAGGACTAAACCAGGACTAAACCAGAACTAAACAGGACTAACCCAGGACTAAATTAGGTCTTGACACACACTCGGAGTCCGGTCTGGTCTTAAATCTGTCCGGATCTTCTCGGGGGTTTGATGTTCTCCTCCTGAACCTGTGAAGACGATAAAAGTGATTTAAGTCAAAGTGCGTCGACTTTTGTCCCTCCAGGCCACCGTACGGCTGTTTCTATGGCAACGCCCAATAGTCCACAGACGACCAGGAAACTTCCAATCCTGTAAAAGTCTGGACCAAACCAGGACCAAACCAGGACTAAACCAGGACTAAACCAGGACTACACCAGGACTAAACCAGGACTGAGCCAGGACTTAACCAGGACTAAACCAGGACTAAACCAGGACTGAGCCAGGACTAAACCAGGACTAAACCAGGACTAAACCAGGACTAAACCAGGACTGAGCCAGGACTAAACCAGGACTTAACCAGGACTAAACCAGGACTAAACCAGGACTGAGCCAGGACTAAACCAGGACTAAACCAGGACTAAACCAGAACTAAACAGGACTAACCCAGGACTAAATTAGGTCTTGACACACACTCAGAGTCCGGTCTGGTCTTAAATCTGTCCGGATCTTCTCGGGGGTTTGATGTTCTCCTCCTGAACCTGTGAAGACGATAAAAGTGATTTAAGTCAAAGTGCGTCGACTTTTGTCCCTCCAGGCCACCGTACGGCTGTTTCTATGGCAACGCCCAATAGTCCACAGACGACCAGGAAACTTCCAATCCTGTAAAAGTCTGGACCAAACCAGGACCAAACCAGGACTAAACCAGGACTAAACCAGGACTACACCAGGACTAAACCAGGACTGAGCCAGGACTTAACCAGGACTAAACCAGGACTAAACCAGGACTGAGCCAGGACTAAACCAGGACTAAACCAGGACTAAACCAGGACTGAGCCAGGACTAAACCAGGACTAAACCAGGACTAAACCAGGACTAAAGCAGGACTGAGCCAGGACTAAACCAGGACTAAAGCAGGACTGAGCCAGGACTAAAACAAGACTAAACCCGGACTGAAACAGGACTAGAGCAGGACTAAAACAGGACTGAGCCAGGACTAAACCAGGACTAAAACAGGACTAAACCAGGACTAAAACAGGACTACACCAGGACTAAACCAGGACTGAACCAGGACTAAAACAGGACTAAACTAGGACTAAACCAGGACTAAAACAGGACTAAACCAGGACTAAACCAGGACTACACCAGGACTAAACCAGGACTAAACCAGGACTAAACCAGGACTAAACCAGGACTGAGCCAGGACTAAACCAGGACTAAACCAGGACTGAACCAGGACTGAACCAGGACTAATCAAGGACTAAACCAGGACTAAACCAGGACTGAACCAGGACTGAACCAGGACTAATCAAGGACTAAACCAGGACTAATCAAGGACTAAAACAGGACTAAACCAGGACTAAACCAGGACTAATCAAGGACTAAACCAGGACTGAACCAGGACTAAACCAGGACTAAACCAGGACTAAAACAGGACTAAACCAGGACTAAACCAGGACTAATCAAGGACTAAACCAGGACTGAACCAGGACTAAACCAGGACTAAACCAGAACTAAACCAGGACTAAACCAGGACTGAACCAGGACTAAACAAGAACTAATCAAGGACTGAACCAGGACTAAACCAGGACTAAATCGGGTTTCAATCAGGACTAAACCAGGACTGAACCAGGACTGAACCAGGACTGAACCAGGACTAAATTAGGTCTTGACACACACTCAGAGTCCGGTCTGGTCTTAAATCTGTCCGGATCTTCTCGGGGGTTTGATGTTCTCCTCCTGAACCTGTGAAGACGATAAAAGTGATTTAAGTCAAAGTGCGTCGACTTTTGTCCCTCCAGGCCACCGTACGGCTGTTTCTATGGCAACGCCCAATAGTCCACAGACGACCAGGAAACTTCCAATCCTGTAAAAGTCTGGACCAAACCAGGACTAAACCAGGACTAAACCAGAACTAAACCAGGACTACACCAGGACTAAACCAGGACTGAGCCAGGACTGAGCCAGGACTGAGCCAGGACTAAACCAGGACTAAACCAGGACTAAACCAGGACTGAGCCAGGACTAAACCAGGACTAAACCAGGACTAAACCAGGACTAAAGCAGGACTGAGCCAGGACTAAACCAGGACTAAAGCAGGACTGAGCCAGGACTAAAACAGGACTAAAACAGGACTAAACCAGGACTAAAACAGGACTAAAACAGGACTGAGCCAGGACTAAACCAGGACTAAAGCAGGACTGAGCCAGGACTAAAACAAGACTAAACCCGGACTGAAACAGGACTAGAGCAGGACTAAAACAGGACTGAGCCAGGACTAAACCAGGACTGAACCAGGACTAAAACAGGACTAAACTAGGACTAAACCAGGACTAAAACAGGACTAAACCAGGACTAAAACAGGACTACACCAGGACTAAACCAGGACTACACCAGGACTAAACCAGGACTAAACCAGGACTAAACCAGGACTAAACCAGGACTGAGCCAGGACTAAACCAGGACTAAACCAGGACTAAAACAGGACTAAACCAGGACTAAAACAGGACTAAACCAGGACTAAACCAGGACTGAGCCAGGACTAAACCAGGACTAAAACAGGACTAAAACAGGACTAAACCAGGACTAAAACAGGACTGAGCCAGGACTAAACCAGGACTAAAACAGGACTAAAACAGGACTAAAACAGGACTAAACCAGGACTAAAACAGGACTAAAACAGGACTGAGCCAGGACTAAACCAGGACTAAAACAGGACTGAGCCAGGACTAAACCAGGACTAAAGCAAGACTGAGCCAGGACTAAAACAAGACTAAACCCGGACTGAAACAGGACTAGAGCAGGACTAAAACAGGACTGAGCCAGGACTAAACCAGGACTAAAACAGGACTAAACCAGGATTAAAACAGGACTACACCAGGACTAAACCAGGACTGAACCAGGACTAAAACAGGACTAAACTAGGACTAAACCAGGACTAAAACAGGACTAAACCAGGACTAAAACAGGACTACACCAGGACTAAACCAGGACTACACCAGGACTAAACCAGGACTAAACCAGGACTAAACCAGGACTAAACCAGGACTGAGCCAGGACTAAACCAGGACTAAACCAGGACTGAACCAGGACTGAGCCAGGACTAAACCAGGACTACATCAGGTCTGTACAGTGTGATATAGCAGAGTCCAGTCCAGGTCTTGGATCAGGTCCAGGTTCAGTTTTTCTTGGGTCCAGAGGCGACTCAGGTGGATTTATGAATCTGCCCAGAAATAAAAACCAACCTGACAGAACGAAAAGAGGAGACGGATGAACGGATAGGAGGAGAGGAAGAGAAGAGAGGAAAGGAGAGGAAGAGGAGAGAGGAAAGGAGAGGAAGAGGAGAGAGGAAAGGAGAGGAAGAGGAGAGAAGAGAGAGGAGGAGTGAGACATAGAGATGGAGGGAGAGAGGGGGTAGAGGAGGAGACAGAGGGAAAGAGGAGAGAGGGAGAGGAAGCGAGAGGAGAGGGAGATGAGAGAAAGATGGAGGGAGAGAAGGGTAGAGGAAGAGAGAGAAAAGGAGAGAGAAGCAGGCAGAGGAGGATAAAAGAAATAAGGAGAAGGAGAGACAAAGGGAGAGAAGAAAGGGAGAGGAGAAAAAGAAAAATAAGGAGGCAGAGAGAGAGATGGAAGGAGAGAGGGGTTAGAGGAGGAGACACGAAGGGAGAGAAGAAAGGAAGAGAGAGAAATAGAGAGATGGAGCGAGGGGTGTAGAGGAGGAGAGAGAGGGAAAAAGAAGGGAGTGAGAAACAGGGAGAGGAGGAAAGGAGAAACAAGGAGGGAGAGAGATGGAAGGAGAGGGGGGTAGAGGAGGAGAGAGAGACAGGTTTTTATGGAGGACGAGAATTCTCAGGACTGAAAGAGAGAAAGAAAGAACGAGGGAAGAGAGAGGAGGAGGAGAGGGAGTGACTGAGGTCTGGCAGAGCTGAGTTTTGGCCCAGAGGAGCAACATCTGTCCCAGTGAAAGAACGAAAAACAGAAACAAGAACAGAGGAGGAGGAGAAGTATTAATAATAGTAGTTGAGCTAATATTAGTATTATTTGGGTTAGTAGTAGCAGTAGCAGTAGTAGTAGTAGTAGTAGTAGTAGTAGTAGCAGCAGTAGTAGTAGTAGTAGTAGTAGTAGTAGCAGTAGTAGTAGCAGTAGTAGTAGTAGCAGTAGTAGTAGTAGTAGCAGTAGTAGTAGTAGTAGTAGTAGTAGTAGTAGCAGTAGTAGTAGTAGTAGCAGTAGTAGTAGTAGTAGTAGTAGTAGTAGCAGTAGTAGTAGCAGTAGCAGTAGCAGTAGTAGTAGTAGCAGTAGTAGTAGTAGTAGTAGTAGCAGTAGTAGTAGTTGTGTGTGGTGTTTAAAAACACAGTGGAGCACTTCCTGTATCACCTCATGACATCACGAGGTGGAACAGGGTGTTTTCTTTTGGCAGGTGAAGGATTAAACGTGGAGACGACAGGCGCGATGGAGCGACAGGAGCAGAGGAGGACACGCTTCAGTCAGAGCAGAGTGAATCATCCGAGCGAGGGAAGAACAGAGGAGAGGAGGAAACATGGAGGAGGAGAGAGGGAGGAGAGGAGGAAACATGGAGGAGGAGAGAGGGAGGAGAGGAGGAAACATGGAGGAGGAGAGAGGGAGGAGAGGAGGAAACATGGAGGAGAGAGGGAGGAGAGGAGGAAACATGGAGGTGGAGAGAGGGAGGAGAGGAGGAAACATGGAGGAGGAGAGAGGGAGGAGAGGAGGAAACATGGAGGAGGAGAGAAGGAGGAGAGGAGGAAACATGGAGGAGGAGAGAAGGAGGAGAGGAGGAAACATGGAGGAAAGGAACGAAGAGGAATAGGAGGGAGAGAGAAGAGAAGGAGGGAGAGGAAGAGAGAGGTAGGAGAGAAGGAAAGAAGAAGAGGAGAAGAAAGAAGAGAAAGAGGGAGGGAATGAAAGAAATAGAGAAGAGAAAAAACATGTAGAAGGAGCAAGTGAGAGAGAGAGTGGGAGAGAGGAGAGGAGGAGAGAGGGAGGAGAGGAGTGGAGGAGGGAAGAGAGAAGGAATGGAAAGTGGAGAAAAGGAAGAAAAAGGCAGGGAGGGGAGGAAGGAAGTGTAAGAGAGAGTGATGAGAGAAGGACAGGAAAGATGAGATGAGAGAAAAGAGGAGAGAGAGAGAAGAGTGAGTACGGGAGTGAGGGAGGGAGAGAGAGAGAAGAGGGAGATGGATAAGAAGAAAACAGAGGCCTGAGACCTGTTCTAGTCCTGGTTTAGACCTGTTCTAGTCCTGGTTCAGTCCTGGTTTAGTCCTGGGTCAGTCCTGGTTCAGTCCTGGTTCAGTCCTGGTTCAGTCCTGGTTCAGTCCTGGTTTAGTCCTGGGTCAGTCCTGGTTCAGTCCTGGTTTAGTCCTGGTTTAGTCCTGGGTCAGTCCTGGGTCAGTCCTGGTTCAGTCCCGGTTTAGTCCTGGGTCAGTCCTGGTTTAGTCCTGGTTTAGTCCTGGGTCAGTCCTGGTTTAGTCCTGGTTTAGTCCTGGGTCAGTCCCGGGTCAGTCCTGGTTCAGTCCTGGTTTAGTCCTGGGTCAGTCCTGGTTTAGTCCTGGTTTAGTCCTGGGTCAGTCCTGGGTCAGTCCTGGTTTAGTCTTGGTTTAGTCCTGGTTCAGTCCTGGTTCATTCCTGGTTTAGTCCTGGTTCAGTCCTGGTTCAGCTCTGTTCTAGTCCTGGTTCAGTCCTGGTTCAGTCCTGGTTCAGTCCTGGTTCAGTCCTGGTTTAGTCCTGGTTCAGTCCTGGTTCAGCTCTGTTCTAGTCCTGGTTCATTCCTGGTTCAGTCCTGGTTCAGTCCTGGTTCAGCTCTGTTCTAGTCCTGGTTCAGTCCTGGTTCAGTCCTGGTTCAGTCCTGGTTTAGTCCTGGTTCAGTCCTGGTTCAGTCCTGGTTCATTCCTGGTTCAGTCCTGGTTCAGTCCTGGTTCAGCTCTGTTCTAGTCCTGGTTCAGTCCTGGTTCAGTCCTGGTTCAGTCCTGGTTCAGTCCTGGTTCAGTCCTGGTTCAGTCCTGGTTCAGTCCTGGTTCAGTCTCTCACATCATGAATCACTGTGAGTTTGGAGGCGTCAGGACTTTTAAATGAGACTCAGACTTTCTGTGTTAAATTACACAATATTTATTTCCCATTTAAAGTGTTTCAGAAACAGAAACACTTTAAAGTTCCTGAGAACTTTAAATCATGTCATAAAACTGTTTATTCACCAAAAACACACATCGGGTTGTGTTTTGAAGCTCTGTTACTCAAGTTAAGACTAATCTGAGCTTCATTTGATCAGAACAGTCCTAAAAAATAAACACAATCCATTCAAATATTTAAAAACACACAATAAAATCTTAAAATCAACTCTAAAACGAACTAGAACTGTGATTATTCTGTGATTCTGTGATTCTCAAAGTCCTAAACTGGACCACAAACGCTTCTGAAAAATGCTCTTTAAATCCATTTTGTGTTTTTTTTTCTTCAGTTTTCAGACAGTCTTTAAAACTTTTTTGACGGCGCTCGTTTGCTCATGTGCGCCTTGTGTCACCGTGGGAACTGCTGAACATTTCTCCCGTAGACATAGATGCAGAATTCACACAAAATCCTGTGTTTTTGTTTTGTTTTGGTGCTTTTAGGCTGATTTTCTGCGGTGTTCTGAGGTGTTCTGAGGTGTTCTGAGGTGTTCTGCGGTGTTCTGAGGTGTTCTCTGGTGTTCTCTGGTGTTCTGAGGTGTTCTGCGGTGTTCTGAGGTGTTCTCTGGTGTTCTGAGGTGTTCTCTGGTGTTCTGTGGTGTTCTGAGGTGTTCTGAGGTGTGTTTTGAGGTGTTCTGCGGTGTTCTGAGGTGTTCTGCGGTGTTCTGAGGTGTTCTCTGGTGTTCTCTGGTGTTCTCTGGTGTTCTCTGGTGTTCTGAGGTGTTCTGAGGTGTGTTCTGAGGTGTTCTGCGGTGTTCTGAGGTGTTCTCTGGTGTTCTCTGGTGTTCTGAGGTGTTCTGCGGTGTTCTGAGGTGTTCTCTGGTGTTCTGAGGTGTTCTCTGGTGTTCTGAGGTGTTCTCTGGTGTTCTCTGGTGTTCTGAGGTGTTCTGCGGTGTTCTGAGGTGTTCTCTGGTGTTCTGAGGTGTTCTCTGGTGTTCTGTGGTGTTCTGAGGTGTTCTGAGGTGTGTTTTGAGGTGTTCTGCGGTGTTCTGAGGTGTTCTGCGGTGTTCTGAGGTGTTCTCTGGTGTTCTCTGGTGTTCTCTGGTGTTCTCTGGTGTTCTGAGGTGTTCTGAGGTGTGTTCTGAGGTGTTCTGCGGTGTTCTGAGGTGTTCTCTGGTGTTCTGAAGTGTTCTCTGGTGTTCTGTGGTGTTCTGTGGTGTTCTGAGGTGTTCTGAGGTGTTCTCTGGTGTTCTGAGGTGTTCTGCGGTGTTCTGAGGTGTTCTGAGGTGTTCTCTGGTGTTCTCTGGTGTTCTGAGGTGTTCTCTGGTGTTCTGAGGTGTTCTGCGGTGTTCTGAGGTGTTCTCTGGTGTTCTGAGGTGTTCTCTGGTGTTCTGCGATGTTCTGAGGTGTTCTCTGGTGTTCTCTGGTGTTCTGAGGTGTTCTCTGGTGTTCTCTGGTGTTCTCTGGTGTTCTCTGGTGTTCTCTGGTGTTCTGTGGTGTTCTCTGGTGTTCTGAGGTGTTCTCTAGTGTTCTCTGGTGTTCTGCGGTGTTCTCTGGTGTTCTGAGGTGTTCTGAGGTGTTCTGAGGTGTTCTCTGGTGTTCTCTGGTGTTCTGTGGTGTTCTCTGGTGTTCTGAGGTGTTCTCTGGTGTTCTGCGGTGTTCTCTGGTGTTCTGAGGTGTTCTCTGGTGTTCTGCGGTGTTCTCTGGTGTTCTGAGGTGTTCTGAGGTGTTCTCTGGTGTTCTCTGGTGTTCTGTGGTGTTCTGAGGTGTTCTGAGGTGTTCTGAGGTGTTCTCTGGTGTTCTCTGGTGTTCTGTGGTGTTCTCTGGTGTTCTGAGGTGTTCTCTGGTGTTCTGAGGTGTTCTGAGGTGTTCTCTGGTGTTCTCTGGTGTTCTGTGGTGTTCTCTGGTGTTCTGAGGTGTTCTCTGGTGTTCTGTGGTGTTCTCTGGTGTTCTGAGGTGTTCTCTGGTGTTCTGAGGTGTTCTGAGGTGTTCTCTGGTGTTCTCTGGTGTTCTGTGGTGTTCTCTGGTGTTCTGAGGTGTTCTCTGGTGTTCTGAGGTGTTCTGAGGTGTTCTCTGGTGTTCTCTGGTGTTCTGAGGTGTTCTCTGGTGTTCTGCGGTGTTCTCTGGTGTTCTGAGGTGTTCTGAGGTGTTCTCTGGTGTTCTCTGGTGTTCTGTGGTGTTCTCTGGTGTTCTGAGGTGTTCTCTGGTGTTCTGCGGTGTTCTCTGGTGTTCTGAGGTGTTCTGAGGTGTTCTCTGGTGTTCTCTGGTGTTCTGAGGTGTTCTCTGGTGTTCTGCGGTGTTCTCTGGTGTTCTGAGGTGTTCTGAGGTGTTCTCTGGTGTTCTCTGGTGTTCTGTGGTGTTCTCTGGTGTTCTGAGGTGTTCTCTGGTGTTCTGCGGTGTTCTCTGGTGTTCTGAGGTGTTCTGAGGTGTACTCTGGTGTTCTCTGGTGTTCGGAGGTGTTCTCTGGTGTTCTCTGGTGTTCTGAGGTGTTCTCTGGTGTTCTCTGGTGTTCTGATGTGTTCTCTGGTGTTCTCTAGTGTTCTGCGGTGTTCTCTAGTGTTCTGTGGTGTTCTCTGGTGTTCTCTGGTGTTCTGAGGTGTTCTCTGGTGTTCTGAGGTGTTCTCTGGTGTTCTGAGGTGTTCTGAGGTGTTCTCTGGTGTTCTCTGGTGTTCTCTGGTGTTCTGCGGTGTTCTCTGGTGTTCTGAGGTGTTCTCTGTTGTTCTCTGGTGTTCTGAGGTGTTCTGAGGTGTTCTCTGGTGTTCTGAGGTGTTCTGAGGTGTACTCTGGTGTTCTCTGGTGTTCGGAGGTGTTCTCTGGTGTTCTCTGGTGTTCTGAGGTGTTCTCTGGTGTTCTCTGGTGTTCTGAGGTGTTCTGAGGTGTACTCTGGTGTTCTCTGGTGTTCGGAGGTGTTCTCTGGTGTTCTCTGGTGTTCTGATGTGTTCTCTGGTGTTCTCTAGTGTTCTGCGGTGTTCTCTAGTGTTCTGAGGTGTTCTGAGGTGTTCTGAGGTGTTCTCTGGTGTTCTCTGGTGTTCTCTGGTGTTCTGCGGTGTTCTCTGGTGTTCTGAGGTGTTCTCTGTTGTTCTCTGGTGTTCTGAGGTGTTCTGAGGTGTTCTCTGGTGTTCTGAGGTGTTCTGAGGTGTTCTCTGGTGTTCTGAGGTGTTCTGAGGTGTTCTCTGGTGTTCTGAGGTGTTCTCTGGTGTTCTGAGGTGTTCTCTGGTGTTCTCTGGTGTTCTGAGGTGTTCTGAGGTGTTCTCTGGTGTTCTGAGGTGTTCTCTGGTGTTCTGAGGTGTTCTCTGGTGTTCTCTGGTGTTCTGAGGTGTTCTGAGGTGTTCTCTGGTGTTCTGAGGTGTTCTCTGGTGTTCTGAGGTGTTCTCTGGTGTTCTCTGGTGTTCTGCGGTGTTCTCTGGTGTTCTGAGGTGTTCTCTGGTGTTCTGAGGTGTTCTGAGGTGTTCTGAGGTGTTC
The DNA here is from genome assembly GCA_034769755.1 of Odontamblyopus lacepedii. Classification (NCBI taxonomy): domain Eukaryota; kingdom Metazoa; phylum Chordata; class Actinopteri; order Gobiiformes; family Gobiidae; genus Odontamblyopus; species Odontamblyopus lacepedii. The sequence continues at coordinate 32,717,861 of CM068360.1, read as the reverse complement.
TCTGGTGTTCTGAGGTGTTCTCTGGTGTTCTGAGGTGTTCTGAGGTGTTCTCTGGTGTTCTGAGGTGTTCTCTGGTGTTCTGAGGTGTTCTGAGGTGTTCTCTGGTGTTCTGAGGTGTTCTGAGGTGTTCTGTGGTGTTCTCTGGTGTTCTGAGGTGTTCTCTGGTGTTCTGAGGTGTTCTCTGGTGTTCTCTGGTGTTCTGAGGTGGTCTCTGGTGTTCTGTTGTGTTCTCTGGTGTTCTGAGGTGTTCTGAGGTGTTCTGAGGTGTTCTCTGGTGTTCTCTGGTGTTCTCTGGTGTTCTCTGGTGTTCTGAGGTGTTCTGAGGTGTTCTCTGGTGTTCTGAGGTGTTCTGAGGTGTTCTCTGGTGTTTTGAGGTGTTCTCTGGTGTTCTGAGGTGTTCTGAGGTGTTCTCTGGTGTTCTGAGGTGTTCTGAGGTGTTCTCTGGTGTTCTGAGGTGTTCTCTGGTGTTCTCTGGTGTTCTGAGGTGTTCTCTGGTGTTCTGAGGTGTTCTCTGGTGTTCTGAGGTGTTCTGAGGTGTTCTCTGGTGTTCTGAGGTGTTCTCTGGTGTTCTGAGGTGTTCTGAGGTGTTCTCTGGTGTTCTGAGGTGTTCTGAGGTGTTCTGCGGTGTTCTCTGGTGTTCTGAGGTGTTCTCTGGTGTTCTGAGGTGTTCTCTGGTGTTCTCTGGTGTTCTGAGGTGTTCTCTGGTGTTCTGAGGTGTTCTCTGGTGTTCTGTGGTGTTCTCTGGTGTTCTGCGGTGTTCTGAGGTGTTCTGAGGTGTTCTCTGGTGTTCTCTGGTGTTCTCTGGTGTTCTCTGGTGTTCTGAGGTGTTCTGAGGTGTTCTGAGGTGTTCTCTGGTGTTCTGTTGTGTTCTCTGGTGTTCTGAGGTGTTCTGAGGTGTTCTGAGGTGTTCTGCGGTGTTCTTTGGTGTTCTGAGGTGTTCTCTGGTGTTCTCTGGTGTTCTCTGGTGTTCTCTGGTGTTCTGAGGTGTTCTGAGGTGTTCTGAGGTGTTCTGAGGTGTTCTCTGGTGTTCTCTGGTGTTCTCTGGTGTTCTCTGGTGTTCTGCGGTGTTCTGAGGTGTTCTGAGGTGTTCTCTGGTGTTCTGAGGTGTTCTCTGGTGTTCTCTGGTGTTCTGAGGTGTTCTGAGGTGTTCTCTGGTGTTCTCTGGTGTTCTCTGGTGTTCTCTGGTGTTCTCTGGTGTTCTGAGGTGTTCTGAGGTGTTCTCTGGTGTTCTCTGGTGTTCTCTGGTGTTCTATGGTGTTCTATGGTGTTCTGAATGTGCCGTGAGTCATGGAGGAAGCGTCCGGCCGGATCACAGCTCAAACCCCCCTGACGATGAGCTCATGTTTGAAATGTTTGGCCCTGAGTTTGTCTCTGTGGGAGATTCACTGACGCGGCATTTTGGACCTGAACAAGACCAGCAGTTTAGTCCTGGTTCTGACCTGAAGTAGACTGGGCTGTGGCCTAGTTTAGTCCTGGTCTAGTTCTGATTTAGTCTTGATTTAGTCCTGGTTTAGGTCTGTTTTAATCCTGGTTTACTCCTGGGTTAGTCCTCATCTTGTCCTGGTTTTGACCTGGTATAGACTAGGTTTAGTGCCGGTTTAGTCTTGGTTTAACCCTGGTATAGTCCTGCTTTAGTCCTGGTTTAGTCCTGGTTTTGTCCTGCTTTAGTCCTGGTTTAGTCCTGGTTTTGTACTGGTTTAGTCCTGGTTTAGTCCTGCTTTAGTCCTGGTTTAGTCCTAGTTTAGTCCTGCTTTAGTCCTGCTTTTGTCCTGCTTTAGTCCTGGTTTAGTCCTGGTTTTGTACTGGTTTAGTCCTGGTTTAGTCCTGATTTAGTCCTGGTTTAGTCCTGGTTTAGTCCTGCTTTAGTCCTGGTTTAGTCCTGGTTTTGTACTGGTTTAGTCCTGGTTTAGTCCTGATTTAGTCCTGATTTAGTCCTGCTTTAGTCCTGCTTTAGTCCTGGTTTAGTCCTGGTTTAGTCCTGCTTTAGTCCTGGTTTAGTCCTGGTTTAGTCCTGGTTTAGTCCTGGTTTAGTCCTGATTTAGTCCTGCTTTAGTCCTGCTTTAGTCCTGGTTTAGTCCTGGTTTAGTCCTGCTTTAGTCCTGGTTTAGTCCTGGTTTAGTCCTGGTTTAGTCCTGCTTTAGTCCTGGTTTAGTCCTGGTTTAGTCCTGGTTTAGTCCTGGTTTTGTACTGGTTTAGTCCTGCTTTAGTCCTGCTTTAGTCCTGCTTTAGTCCTGCTTTAGTCCTGCTTTAGTCCTGCTTTAGTCCTGGTTTAGTCCTGCTTTAGTCCTGCTTTAGTCCTGCTTTAGTCCTGGTTTAGTCCTGCTTTAGTCCTGGTTTAGTCCTGGTTTAGTCCTGGTTTAGTCCTGCTTTAGTCCTGGTTTAGTCCTGGTTTAGTCCTGCTTTAGTCCTGGTTTAGTCCTGGTTTAGTCCTGGTTTTGTACTGGTTTAGTCCTGGTTTAGTCCTGGTTTAGTCCTGCTTTAGTCCTGGTTTAGTCCTGCTTTAGTCCTGGTTTAGTCCTGGTTTAGTCCTGGTTTAGTCCTGGTTTAGTCCTGGTTTAGTCCTGGTTTAGTCCTGGTTTTGTACTGGTTTAGTCCTGGTTTAGTCCTGATTTAGTCCTGCTTTAGTCCTGCTTTAGTCCTGGTTTAGTCCTGGTTTAGTCCTGGTTTAGTCCTGCTTTAGTCCTGGTTTAGTCCTGGTTTAGTCCTGCTTTAGTCCTGGTTTAGTCCTGGTTTAGTCCTGGTTTAGTCCTGGTTTTGTACTGGTTTAGTCCTGGTTTAGTCCTGGTTTAGTCCTGATTTAGTCCTGCTTTAGTCCTGGTTTAGTCCTGGTTTAGTCCTGGTTTAGTCCTGCTTTAGTCCTGGTTTAGTCCTGGTTTAGTCCTGGTTTAGTCCTGCTTTAGTCCTGGTTTAGTCCTGCTTTAGTCCTGCTTTAGTCCTGCTTTAGTCCTGGTTTAGTCCTGGTTTAGTCCTGGTTTAGTCCTGCTTTAGTCCTGGTTTAGTCCTGGTTTAGTCCTGCTTTAGTCCTGGTTTAGTCCTGGTTTAGTCCTGGTTTAGTCCTGCTTTAGTCCTGGTTTAGTCCTGGTTTAGTCCTGCTTTAGTCCTGGTTTAGTCCTGGTTTAGTCCTGGTTTAGTCCTGGTTTAGTCTAGTTGGGGAAAACAGGGGTTTTCTTGTAAACCTGACGATCAACATGACTCAAACATGAATCACTTTCGATTCAAATCTGAGGGAAAAAACAAAGAGAAAAAAAACCCTGCCCCCATTTTTTTCTGTCTTAAAAACATGAAAAAGAACCAGCTCCTTTAAAACAGTTTGCAATGGTCCAACTAGCATGCTAACAGTGCACCTCCTGATTATCAGACAACAAAACATTTTATTTTGAGATGCAGACCTCAAGATCCGGGGGTTTCTACGTGTGTGTGTGGGTGTGTTGGTGGAGCGTTCAGCTGTTACCATGGAGACAGAATAAACATTAGCGAACGAGAAAGTGACGAGAAAGTGTTAAGATGGGCTGAAAACGCAAGAAACAAACGGACAGTTTCATTTTTAAAAGTTTATCGTTTGTGACGGTATCAGAATAAATCAAAATAAGCAAAAGGAGAATGAAAAATGTGACGATTTTTCCCGTTTATGGTCGTACGAACTGAAAATAATGTTAACGTCGGCACAGAAGTTTATCGTTTATGATCGTACAAAATAAACCACAATCAGAAAGAAAAAAAAAACGTTAAGGATTTTTTAGTTTTTTATACGCCCGTTGTAATAAGACGGGACGTATTATGGTATGGCGCTGTCCGTCCGTCTGTCCGTCCATCCGTCTGTGGACACTTCAAAGCTTTGTAGTGTCTTTAAGTTCTGTTGCTGCAATCTGATTGGTGGAATTCCGATTCTAGAATGTGATGATGTCATACTCATACTCCTACTGCAAGAGCCAGATTTCCCTATTGATTATCCGTCCGTCTGTCTGTCTGTCTGTGGACAATTTCTTGTCCGCGCTCTAACTCGACAACCGTCTCACCTAGGAATGTCAAACTTCCAAACTGCACCAACAATTCATCTTTAACTGGGTTTGACAAATTCTAACTTAATTCTATATACAATAATTCAAAGTACGGGCGTATTTTGCCCCGCTGGAGGAGCTCTTGTTTTATTTTATCGTCGTACAAACTAATAATAATGACCAAGAAGGCACAAAAATTATCATAGGATTTTTCCCATTTATGTTCGTACAAACTAATAATAATTTTAACGTAGGCACAAAAGTTTATCGTTTATGATCGTACAAAATAAGCCACAATCAGAATGAAAAAAATTTAAGGATTTTTTTTAAATTTATGGTCGTACAAACTAATAATAATGACCAAGAAGGCACAAAAATGAACATTTATGATTGATCATTCATGAGCGTATTATCATTATTTGCCTTTTTATTATTATTACTTGTTTTAATTTGAATCATTATTATTATATATTAAAATTGTATGTACATATGCGTGTATATTTTTTATATATATGTACATTTGCTGTATATATGGGATAATAGTTGCGGTTTCCAATCCAGCACATTTCATAAACAGTTTCCAATGGCGAGAACCACAACAGCGATAATAATATAGCGATAAAATAAGTTAGATTTAGTTCTTTAGTCTGAAAACAATAAAACCAGACAGTCTTGAAAACTTTTTTGACGGCGCTCGTTTGCTCATGTGCGCCTTGTGTCACCGTGGTAACTGCTGAACATTTCTCCCGTAGACATAGATGCAGAATTCACACAAAATCCTGTGTTTTTGTTTTGTTTTGGTGCTTTTAGGCTGATTTTCTGAGGTGTTCTGAGGTGTTTTGAGATGTTCTGAGGTGTTCCGAGGTGTTCCAAAGTGTTCTGATGTGTTCTGATGTGTTCTGATGTGTTCTCTGGTGTTCTGCAGTGTTCTGCGGTGTTGACAGTCAAATAAATCAAGAGCAAAAACCCACAGAATAGCAATAAATAAATAAAACCAGTAAAATAAATGTATTAATCGTAATTTTTTGGAGATTTACAACTGTATAATTATAAATCTCTTCAATGAAAATCAATAAAAAACACCAGAGAATGTTGTCCGTGAGTGAGACACGTGAGGAAAAATGGGTTCAGGACGTTTAAGGACACGTCTCTGTTTCCAAAACTGGCAGATTTTCCGATGTCTCCAGTCGTCCGGGAGATAATGGGCCGATTTTTCACTTTTGTCCAAACAAACGGCGCAGACGAGATAAGAGCCGCTCACTCGCTCCTGATTACCAAACAAATATTTCACATTTTCCAGCCCGGGGATTATTAGGAAACGACTGAGGCAACGGGAGCGATTGGGGAACATTCGTGTGAAAACTGACGTCACGGGTTTCACTGTTTACGAATCAAAACTTCACTTCAGTCGTTTTAAAAGATGGTTTGAATTTGTGAGCGGCGAAAAGCAAAAAATCTGAACAGTTACGACATTTTAAACTGATGAAAACTGTTCTGGAGCCGGAGCAACTCGCGTGTGATGACTGCACGTATTAAACCGGATCATTTCAATCGTAAAACCTTCATAGTTCTGTTAATTTTCCAGTATTTGAGCCCGTCAGGCTTCAGTTTCCAACACGAGGGGGAAGACGTCGCAAATATTTTTGAATTATTCCGATTTCTGAGTGAGTCGGGCCCCATTTGACTTTGTGATTTCCCAATAATTCAGACACCGGAGCAGATTAAACCCGGCTGAAGTCACGGGAGAGTCTGTTTTTTTTTTATTTTTGTGTTCAGACACTGGAACAGAGTGAGATTTAAAGCTAAAAAACAAACAAAAAACTATCTAAAAAACTACAACACAAAACGGGTTGTCTTGTAAGTTCAAAATTAACTCTTAAAAATAGTTAATGCCCTTTTGAGAGCTAAAAACTGACAAACGTGCTGCACTCCCACATTTCCCCCGTGGTCGGAGCGGCGGCACATTCGCTTTTTTTCCCAACATCCCGACATTCGACATGTGATTATTAAATTTGGACTGAGCTCTTTTCAGGACCAGATTTTCACCGACTGGAGGCGCGGCCTGGTTTAGTCCTGGTTAAATCCTGTTGTAGTCCTGATTCAGACCTGGTTTAATCCTGGTTTAATCCTGTTGTAGTCCTGATTCAGACCTGGTTTAATCCTGGTTTAATCCTGTTGTAGTCCTGATTCAGACCTGGTTTAATCCTGGTTTAATCCTGTTGTAGTCCTGATTCAGACCTGGTTTAATCCTGGTTAAATCCTGTTGTAGTCCTGATTTAGACCTGGTTTAATCCTGGTTTAATCCTGTTGTAGTCCTGATTTAGACCTGGTTTAATCCTGGTTAAATCCTGTTGTAGTCCTGATTTAGACCTGGTTTAATCCTGGTTAAATCCTGTTGTAGTCCTGATTTAGACCTGGTTTGAGTCCTGATTTTAGTCCTGGTATAGACCTGGTTTAGTCCTGGTCTAAACCAGGTCTTAATCAGGACTAAACCAGGTCTATAACAGGACTAAAACCAGGTCTAAACCAG
>CM068360.1:32563833-32706333 GCA_034769755.1 Odontamblyopus lacepedii | reverse complement strand
ATGAAATAAAACCAAAACCATAAAAATCATAAAATGGCAGTAAATAAGTAAAGTCAGAGAATAAAAGTGGGTTTTAATACGAGACATAAAACACTCGACTGTGGGGCTGTTCGGATGCAAAAATCTGCTTAAAAATGACCAAAACACAAAGGAAATGTGACTAAACTGACTCGTGTGTTAGTCATGAATAAGTGCAGAACAATTCTCCTTAATTCCGCACTCGTTTCGCAATTTTATTATTACCAAATACCACAAAACAGGGATGTCCATGAAATGTCCCAGTTGTCCCTGTTTTTGACCAATTTGACGCCCAATAACAGGAAAGACGGGACGATATTGTCTTTTGTTTAGCTGAAACACACAAAACTGCGCTTGAAAATGATTATAAGGCGAAAAAATGCACCAACAAAAGTCTCAAGTGAGTTGAAAATGGACATTTTTAATTTAATTTCCCAGGTCTATATTTTTGATATATTTTACACCTGCCAACAGTAAAGGGAGGCGTATATTGTCATTTGTTTTGGTAAAATACGGAAAAGCTACTTAAAAATGACCAAAACACAAATAAACTGTGACTAAACTGACTCACAGGTTAGTTGTGAATGGGCCGAGTGCAGAATAATTATAAACCCAAGTTTATACAAGAAATGTCCCAGTTGTCCCTGTTTTTGACCAATCTGACACCCAACAACAGTAAAGATGGGACGATATTGTCATTTGTTTAGCTAAAATACAGAAAACTGCACTTGAAAATGATTATAAGGCGAAAAAATGCACCAAAAAAAAGTCTCAAGTGAATCAAGAATGCTGTTTAAAAATGACCAAAACACAAAGAAAATGTGACTAAACTGACTCACAGGTTCGTCATAAATGGGCCGAGTGCAGAACAATTCTGCAAAACAATTATAAACCCAGGTTCATACGAGAAATTGTCCGTTTTTAACCAATTTGATCCCAAATAACAGTAAAGACGGGACGATATTGTCATTTGTTTAGCTAAAATACAGAAAACTGCACTTGGAAATGACTATAAGGCGAAAAAAATAGAAAAGGATTTTAGCTAACACCAACAAAATAAGGCAAAAAAAAAATGCACCAAGTGAGTCAAGAATGGACATTTTTGTGCCCTTTTTTGACTATTTTATTCAATGTCCCAGCTGCCAGGTCCCTATTTTTCACAAATTTTATGCCTGCTGACAGTAAAGAGAGGCGTATATTGAAAGGAAATGTGACTAAACGGACTCACAGGTTAGTCATAAACGGGCCAATTCTGCAGAACCCAAGTTTATACTAAAAATATCCCAGTTTAGCTTGTTTAGCTAAAATACAGAAAATAGTGCTCGGAAATGACAAAAGTCTATATTGGCCCACAAGTGAGGCGAGAATGAAAATGTTATACTCTCTTTTCACAATTTTACTTAAACCAACACCTGCAGATTTATTCAAAACCAGAGATTTATTAAAGTTTTATACAAGAAATGTCCCAGTTGTCCCTGTTTTTGACCAATTTGACACCCAATAGCAGTAAAGATGGGACGATATTGTCTTTTGTTTAGCTAAAATACAGAAAACTGCACTTGAAAATGATTATAAGGCGAAAAAATGCACCAAAAAAAAAGTCTCAAGTGAATCAAGAATGCTGTTTAAAAATGACCAAAACACAAAGAAAATGTGACTCAACTGACTCACAGATTCGTCATAAATGGGCCGAGTGCAGAACAATTCTGCAAAACAATTATAAATCCAGGTTCATACGAGAAATTGTCCGTTTTTAACCAATTTGATCCCAAATAACAGTAAAGACGGGACGATATTGTCATTTGTTTAGCTAAAATACAGAAAACTACGCTTGGAAATGACTATAAGGCAAAAAAAATAGAAAAGGATTTTAGCTAACACCAACAAAATAAGGCAAAAAAAATGCACCAAGTGAGTCAAGAATGGACATTTTTGTGCCCTTTTTTGACTATTTTATTCAATGTCCCAGCTGACAGGTCCCTATTTTTCACAAATTTCATACATACCAACAGTAAAGAGAGGCGTATATTGACATTTGTTTAGGTAAAATACAGAAAAGCTGCTTAAAAATGACCAAAACACAAAGGAAATGTGACTAAACTGCCTCATGTGTTCGTCATGAATAAGTGCAGAACAATTCTCCTTAATTCCGCACTCGTTTCGCAATTTTATTATTACCAAATACCACAAAACAGGAATGTCCATGAAATGTCCCAGTTGTCCCTGTTTTTGACCAATTTGACGCCCAATAACAGTAAAGATGGGACGATATTGTCATTTGTTTAGCTGAAACACACAAAACTGCGCTTGAAAATGATTATAAGGCGAAAAAATGCACCAACAAAAGTCTCAAGTGAGTTGAAAATGGACATTTTTGTGCTCTTTTTCACAATTTTATTTAATTTCCCAGGTCCCTATTTTTGATATATTTTACACCTGCCAACAGTAAAGGGAGGCGTATATTGTCATTTGTTTTGATAAAATACGGAAAAGCTTCTTTAAAATGACCAAAACACAAATAAACTGTGACTAAACTGACTCACAGGTTAGTTGTGAATGGGCCGAGTGCAGAACAATTCTGCAGAACAATTATAAACCCAAGTTTATACAAGAAATGTCCCAGTTGTCCCTGTTTTTGACCAATCTGACACCCAACAACAGTAAAGATGGGACGATATTGTCATTTGTTTAGCTAAAATACAGAATGGACATTTTTGTGCTCTTTTTTCACAATTTTATTTAATGTCCCAGCTGCCAGGTCCCTATTTTTCACAAATTTTATGCCTGCTGACAGTAAAGAGAGGCGTATATTGAAAGGAAATGTGACTAAACGGACTCACAGGTTAGTCATAAACGGGCCAATTCTGCAGAACCCAAGTTTATACTAAAAATATCCCAGTTTAGCTTGTTTAGCTAAAATACAGAAAATAGTGCTCGGAAATGACTACAAGGTGCAAAAATGCACCAACAAAAGTCTATATTGGCCCACAAGTGAGGCGAGAATGACAATGTTATACTCTCTTTTCACAATTTTACTTAAACCAACACCTGCAGATTTATCCAAAACCAGAGATTTATTAAAGTTTTATACAAGAAATGTCCCAGTTGTACCTGTTTTTGACCAATTTGACACCCAATAGCAGTAAAGATGGGACGATATTGTCTTTTGTTTAGCTAAAATACAGAAAACTGCGCTTGAAAATGATTATAAGGCGAAAAAATGCACCAAAAAAAAGTCTCAAGTGAATCAAGAATGCTGTTTAAAAATGACCAAAACACAAAGAAAATGTGACTCAACTGACTCACAGGTTCGTCATAAATGGGCCAAGTGCAGAACAATTCTGCAAAACAATTATAAATCCAGGTTCATACGAGAAATTGTCCGTTTTTAACCAATTTGATCCCAAATAACAGTAAAGACGGGACGATATTGTCATTTGTTTAGCTAAAATACAGAAAACTGCGCTTGGAAATGATTATAAGGCGAAAAAAAATAGAAAAGGATTTTAGCTAACACCAACAAAATAAGGCAAAAAAAAAATGCACCAAGTGAGTCAAGAATGGACATTTTTGTGCCCTTTTTTGACTATTTTATTCAATGTCCCAGCTGACAGGTCCCTATTTTTCACAAATTTCATACATACCAACAGTAAAGAGAGGCGTATATTGACATTTGTTTAGGTAAAATACAGAAAAGCTGCTTAAAAATGACGAAAACACAAAGGAAATGTGACTAAACTGACTCATGTGTTAGTCATGAATAAGTGCTGAACAATTCTCCTTAATTCCGCACTCGTTTCGCAATTTTATTATTACCAAATACCACAAAACAGGGATGTCCATGAAATGTCCCAGTTGTCCCTGTTTTTGACCAATTTGACGCCCAATAACAGGAAAGACGGGACGATATTGTCATTTGTTTAGCTGAAACACACAAAACTGCGCTTGAAAATGATTATAAGGCGAAAAAATGCACCAACAAAAGTCTCAAGTGAGTTGAAAATGGACATTTTTGTGCTCTTTTTCACAATTTTATTTAATTTCCCAGGTCCCTATTTTTGATATATTTTACACCTGCCAACAGTAAAGGGAGGCGTATATTGTCATTTGTTTTGGTAAAATACGGAAAAGCTGCTTAAAAATGACCAAAACACAAATAAACTGTGACTAAACTGACTCACAGGTTAGTTGTGAATGGGCCGAGTGCAGAACAATTCTGCAGAACAATTATAAACCCAAGTTTATACAAGAAATGTCCCAGTTGTCCCTGTTTTTGACCAATCTGACACCCAACAACAGTAAAGATGGGACGATATTGTCATTTGTTTAGCTAAAATACAGAATGGACATTTTTGTGCTCTTTTTTCACAATTTTATTTAATGTCCCAGCTGCCAGGTCCCTATTTTTCACAAATTTTATGCCTGCTGACAGTAAAGAGAGGCGTATATTGAAAGGAAATGTGACTAAACGGACTCACAGGTTAGTCATAAACGGGCCAATTCTGCAGAACCCAAGTTTATACTAAAAATATCCCAGTTTAGCTTGTTTAGCTAAAATACAGAAAATAGTGCTCGGAAATGACTACAAGGTGCAAAAATGCACCAACAAAAGTCTATATTGGCCCACAAGTGAGGCGAGAATGACAATGTTATACTCTCTTTTCACAATTTTACTTAAACCAACACCTGCAGATTTATCCAAAACCAGAGATTTATTAAAGTTTTATACAAGAAATGTCCCAGTTGTCCCTGTTTTTGACCAATTTGACACCCAATAGCAGTAAAGATGGGACGATATTGTCTTTTGTTTAGCTAAAATACAGAAAACTGCGCTTGAAAATGACTATAAGGCGAAAAAATGCACCAAAAAAAAGTCTCAAGTGAATCAAGAATGCTGTTTAAAAATGACCAAAACACAAAGAAAATGTGACTAAACTGACTCACAGATTCGTCATAAATGGGCCAAGTGCAGAACAATTCTGCAAAACAATTATAAACCCAGGTTCATACGAGAAATTGTCCGTTTTTAACCAATTTGATCCCAAATAACAGTAAAGACGGGACGATATTGTCATTTGTTTAGCTAAAATACAGAAAACTACGCTTGGAAATGACTATAAGGCGAAAAAAATAGAAAAGGATTTTAGCTAACACCAACAAAATAAGGCAAAAAAAATGCACCAAGTGAGTCAAGAATGGACATTTTTGTGCCCTTTTTTGACAATTTTATTCAATGTCCCAGCTGACAGGTCCCTATTTTTCACAAATTTCATACATACCAACAGTAAAGAGAGGCGTATATTGACATTTGTTTAGGTAAAATACAGAAAAGCTGCTTAAAAATGACCAAAACACAAAGAAAATGTGACTAAACTGACTCATGTGTTAGTCATGAATAAGTGCTGAACAATTCTCCTTAATTCCGCACTCGTTTCGCAATTTTATTATTACCAAATACCACAAAACAGGGATGTCCATGAAATGTCCCAGTTGTCCCTGTTTTTGACCAATTTGACGCCCAACAACAGGAAAGACGGGACGATATTGTCATTTGTTTAGCTGAAACACACAAAACTGCGCTTGAAAATGATTATAAGACGAAAAAATGCACCAACAAAAGTCTCAAGTGAGTTGAAAATGGACATTTTTAATTTAATTTCCCAGGTCCCTATTTTTGATATATTTTACACCTTCCAACAGTAAAGGGAGGCGTATATTGTCATTTGTTTTGGTAAAATACGGAAAAGCTGCTTAAAAATGACCAAAACACAAATAAACTGTGACTAAACTGACTCACAGGTTAGTTGTGAATGGGCCGAGTGCAGAACAATTCTGCAGAACAATTATAAACCCAAGTTTATACAAGAAATGTCCCAGTTGTCCCTGTTTTTGACCAATCTGACACTCAACAACAGTAAAGATGGGACGATCTTGTCATTTGTTTAGCTAAAATACAGAATGGACATTTTTGTGCTCTTTTTTCACAATTTTATTTAATGTCCCAGCTGCCAGGTCCCTATTTTTCACAAATTTTATGCCTGCTGACAGTAAAGAGAGGCGTATATTGAAAGGAAATGTGACTAAACGGACTCACAGGTTAGTCATAAACGGGCCAATTCTGCAGAACCCAAGTTTATACTAAAAATATCCCAGTTTAGCTTGTTTAGCTAAAATACAGAAAATAGTGCTTGGAAATGACTACAAGGTGCAAAAAATGCACCAACAAAAGTCTATATTGGCCCACAAGTGAGGCGAGAATGACAATGTTATACTCTCTTTTCACAATTTTACTTAAACCAACACCTGCAGATTTATCCAAAACCAGAGATTTATTAAAGTTTTATACAAGAAATGTCCCAGTTGTCCCTATTTTTGACCAATTTGACGCCCAATAGCAGTAAAGATGGGACGATATTGTCACTTGTTTAGCTAAAATACAGAAAACTGCGCTTGGAAATGACTATAAGGCCAAATGTGCACCAACAAAAGTCTCAAGCGAGTCGAGAATAGACTCTTCTTTTCACAATTTTATTTCATGTCTCAGGTCCCAGGTCCCCATTTTTGTCAAATTTCAGGCCTGCCAATAGCAAAGAGAGGCATAAATTGACATTTGTTTAGGTAAAATACAGAAAAGCTGCTTAAAAACGACCAAAACACAAAGAAAATGTGCCTAAACTGACTCACATTATAGTTATAAATAGGCTGAGTGCAGAATAATTGTGCTTAATTTCGCACTCAATTCACAATTTTATTACCGGCCACAACAAACGGGGGATGTGCCGGTTTTTTGTTTTGACTGTGCTTGGAAATGACGACACAGCGGAAAAAACGCACTAACTAAAGACTCCTCTGACCCACAAACGAGTCGAGGATGGACATTGTTGTGCTCTTTTCGCAATTAAAACAACATCCCGACTCGGGTGTGTCCCAGTTTTTAATTTTCTGAAAACTGGTCACTTTACGCACGCTTTAACTTTCCCAGTGGAGGGTCCGTCGGCAGTTTGACTCATGTTCAGAAAAACCGTCAAGGAGGGTTAAATAAGGCCGGGAGAGATCGCTAAATTACTCAAACATGCCTGGAGGACTCCCGCTTTAATAAAATAAACAAATAAATGAGTTATTTTAAAGGAGTGCGGAGTACGAAAGAGTTCAGCAATATTTGTGCGGATGGAAAACTGGTTTAGTCCTTGTTCAGACCTGGGTTCAATCCTATTTTAGTCCTCCTTTAGTCCTGGTTTAGTCCTGGTTTAGTCCTGTTTTAATCCTGGTTCAGTTCTGGTTCAGTCCTATTTTAGTCTTGTTTTAGTCCTGGTTTAGTCCTAGTTTAGTCCTGGTTTAGTCCTGTTTTAGTCCTGGTTTAGTCCTGTTTTAGTCCTGATTCAGTCCTGGTTCAGTCCTGTTTTAGTCCTGATTCAGTCCTGTTTTAGTCCTGGTTTAGTCCTGTTTTAGTCCTGATTCAGTCCTGTTTTAGTCCTGGTTTAGTCCTGTTTTAATCCTGGTTCAGTTCTGGTTCAGTCCTATTTTAGTCTTGTTTTAGTCCTGGTTTAGTCCTAGTTTAGTCCTGGTTTAGTCCTGTTTTAGTCCTGGTTTAGTCCTGTTTTAGTCCTGATTCAGTCCTGTTTTAGTCCTGGTTTAGTCCTGTTTTAGTCCTGATTCAGTCCTGTTTTAGTCCTGGTTTAGTCCTGGTTTAGTCCTGTTTTAGTCCTGATTCAGTCCTGGTTTAGTCCTGGTTTAGTCCTGGTTTAGTCCTGTTTTAGTCCTGGTTTAATCCTGGTTTAGTCCTAGTTTAATCCTGGTTTAGTCCTAGTTTAGTCCTGGTTTAGTCCTAGTTTAGTCCTGGTTTAGTCCTGTTTTAATCCTGGTTTAGTCCTAGTTTAATCCTGGTTTAGTCCTTTTTTAGTCCTGTGAATCTGTATTCGCACTGAAGAAACCGTCATCGTAAATTCTCATTTCGTGACTGTAATTCTTGACGTCGTAACTTTTCAATTTGTGGATAAAATAAACACAACACATTTTATGTGCGACTGGACTCGTTCCAGAGTTTACGAATATTTAATTTACGCTCAACTACAGCCAAATATGCACAAATTTCTATCATATGCACACGAATAGACGGACGAATAATAAAGAGTCACTCGAGCACAAAACTCAACCCCAGGTCTGTTTTTCGGGGGGGAGGGAAACGGCATCAGAACCCGTTTTCAATCCCGCAGGAGTTTCCGTTTTGTGCAACGTTCGACCTTCAAATCGTCTCCGCACTGAATCTGACGCCTTTTTTTTAAATTTTATTTATTTATTTTTTTCGTTTTTTCACAGGTTCAGCTCTTCCGCGGCGTCCCTCTCGCTCCAGCTGGTGTGTGGAGCGTTGGTGCAGCGTTGGTGCCGTCGTGTGGAGCTGCAGGAGGAAAAAAGGCCGGTGCAAAACCGAGCTGCAGAAAGTATAATGTGTGTATGTGTTAAATGTTTAAACATGGCCAAAACAAACAGTGTCTCTGCTTCTTTCTCCTCTCTCTTTTTTCTCCCTATCCTCTCTTTTTTCTCTCTCTGCCCACTACTCTCTGTCTCTAATCTCTCACATCTCCTTCTTTCTCTCTTCTCCCTCGTTCTTTTTCTCTCCCTTTCCGCCGTTTCTCTCTCCCAGAATCAGTGAGTTACTAAGTGTCTCTCTCTCTCCCCGTCTTCCCATCTCTCTCCTTCCTCTTTCTATCTCCCCATCTCCCCCCTCTCTCTCTCCATCTCTCTTTCTCTCTGCTATCTATCCTTCTCCACCTCTCCTCTTCTATTTCTGTCTTCCCTCTGTCTCTCTCCCAGTCTCATGTCTCTCCTCCCTCTCTCCACACCTCTCCTGTCTGTTTCCTCTCTGTCGGTCTCTACTCTCTCTGTCTTTTTTCCCCTTCTCTGTCTTTCTGCTTCTTCTCTCTCTTTCCCCCTCTCTGTCTGTTTCTTCTCTCTTTCCCCCTCTTTGTCTGTTTCTTCTCTCTCTTTCCCCCTCTCTGTCTGTCTCTTTTCTCTCTTTCCCCCTCTCTGTTTCTTCTCTCTCTTTCCCCCTCTCTGTCTGTCTCTCTGTTCTTCTCTCCACCACCCCCTCTTTCTCTTTCTGTCTCCTCCTCTTTCTGTTCCTGTCTTTGTCTGTCTGTGTCTCTCGCTCTCTCTTACCACCTCTCTCTATCTCTCTCTTTCTTGCCCTCTCCCTCCATCCTCTCTCTCTCTTCACCACTTGTCTCTTTCTTACCCTCTCTTCACCACCTTGCTCTCTCCCTCCTCCTCTTTTGCTTCCTCTGTTCCTGTCCTTGGCTGTCTGTCTTCCTCTCTCTCTCCCCTCCTCTTTCTCCTCCTCCCTCTCTCCTCCTCTTTCCTTTCTCCCCTCCTCTTTCTCCTCCTCATGTCTTCTTCGCTCTCCCTCCCTCTCTTTCTCCTCCTTCTCCTCCTGTCTCTCTCTCCCCTCCTCTTTCTCCTCCTCCTGCCCCTGTCTTTCTCTCTCTCCTCTTTCTCCTCCTCCCTCTCTCCTCCTCTTTCCTTTCTCCCCTCCTCTTTCTCCTCCTCATGTCTTCTTCACTCTCCCTCCCTCTCTTTCTCCTCCTCATGTCTTCTTCGCTCTCCCTCCCTCTCTTTCTCCTCCTTCTCCTCCTGTCGCTCTCTCCCCTCCTCTTTCTCTTTCTCCTCCTCCTGCCCTGTCTTTCTCTCTCCTCTTTCTCCTCCTCATGTCTTCCTCTCTCTCCCTCCCTCTCTTTCTCCTCCTTCTGCTCCTGTCTCTTTCTCTACCCTCTTCTCCCTCTCTCCCCTCCTCTTTCTCCTCCTCCTGTCTTTGTCTCGCTCTCTTCTCCTCCTGTCTCTCTCCTTCCCTCTCCCTCCTTCCCTTCCCTCTCTTTATCCTCTCCTCTCTCCTCCTCTTTTTGTCCCTCTATCCTCTTTCTCCTCCTCTTTCCTCTTCCTCCTGTCTTCGTCTCTCTCTCCCCTCCTCCTCCCTCTCTCTCTCCTCCTCTTTCCTCTCTCTCCCTCCCTCTTTCTCCTCCTCCTGTCTCTCTCTCCTCCTCCTCTCCCTCCCTCTCTTTCTCCTCCTCCCTCTCTCTCCTCTCCTCTCTCCTCCTCTCCCCCTCCTCTTTCTCCTCCTCCCTCTCTCACGCCCCCCTCCTCCTGTCTTTCTCGCTCTCTCTCCCTCCCTCTCTCTCCTCCCTCTCTCTCTTTCCTCCTCCTGTCTTCTCTCTTTCTCCCCCCTCCTCTCTCTTTCGTCCTCTTCCTGTTTTCCTCTCTCCCCTCCTCCTCTCTCCCTCCCTCTCCTCTCTCTCCTCCCCCCTTCATCCTCTCTCCTCTCCTCTTTCTCTTTCCTCCACCTCCTGTCTTCTCTATGTCCCTCCCTCTCTCCTCCTCCTCCCCCTCTTTTTCTCCTCCTCCTCCTGTTTTCTCTCTCCTCCTCCCTCCCTCTCTCTCCTGTCTTCTCTCTTTCCCTCCCTCTCTCCTCCTCTCTCTCTCCCCTCCTCTTGTCTTCTCTCTCTCCCCTCCCTCTCTCTCCTCCTGTCTTCTCTCTCCTCCTCCTCCCTCTCTCTCCTCCTCCTCCTCTCTCACTCTCCTCCTCCTCCCTCTCTTTCCTCCTCCTCTCTCTCTCCCCTCCTCCTTCCTCTCTCTCCTCCTCCCTCTCTCTCCCCTCCCTCTCTCTCCTCCTCCTCTCTCTCCCCTCCCTCTCTCTCCTCCTCCTCTCTCTCTCCCCTCTTCCTCCCGCTCTCTCCTCCTCCTCTCTCTCTCCTCCTCCTCTCTCTCCCCTCCTCCTGTCTTCTCTCTCTCCTCCTCTCTCTCTCTCCTCCTCCTGTCTTCTCTCTCTCCTCCTCTCTCTCTCTCCCCTCCTCTCTCTCACCCCTCCTCCTGTCTTCTCTCTCGTCTCCCTCTCTCTCCTCCTCTCTCTCTCCCCTCCTCCTCTCTCTCTCTCCCCTCCTCCTCTCTCTCTCTCCCCTCCTCCCTCTCTCTCCTCCTCTCTCTCTCCCCTCCTCCTGTCTTCTCTCTCGTCTCTCTCTCTCTCCTCCTCCTCCCTCCTCCTCCTCTCTCTCCTCCTCTCTCTCACCCCTCCTCCTGTCTTCTCTCTCGTCTCTCTCTCCTCCTCCTGTCTTCTCTCTCGTCTCTCTCTCTCTCCTCCTCTCTCTCTCCCCTCCTCCTCCTCTCTCTTCTCCTCTCTCTCTCCCCTCCTCCTGTCTTCTCTCTCATCTCTCTCTCCTCCTCCTCTCTCTCTCCCCTCCTCCTGTCTTCTCTCTCGTCTCTCTCTCTCTCCTCCTCTCTCTCTCCCCTCCTCCTCCTCTCTCTCCTCCTCCTCCTCTCTCTCTCCCCTCCTCCTGTCTTCTCTCTCGTTTCTCTCTCCTCCTCCTCCTCCTCCTCTCTCTCCCCTCCTCCTCCTCTCTCTCCCCCCTCCCTCTCTCTCTCCCCTCTTCCTGTCTTCTCTCTCTCTCTCCTCCTCCTCTCTCTGTCCCCTCCCTCTCTCTCTCCCCTCTTCCTGTCTTCTCTCTCTCTCTCCTCCTCCTCTCTCTCTCCCCTCCTCCTCCTCTCTCTCTCTCCCCTCCCTCTCTCTCCCCTCTTCCTGTCTTCTCTCTCTCTCTCCTCCTCCTCTCTCCTCCTCCTCCTCTCTCTCTCGCCTCCTCCTCTCTCTCTCTCCTCCTCCTCTCTCTCTCTCCCCTCCCTCTCTCTCCCCTCTTCCTGTCTTCTCTCTCTCCTCCTCCTCTCTCTCTCTCCTCCTCCTGTCTTCTCTCTCTCTCTCCTCCTCTCTCTCTCTCCCCTCCTCCTGTCTTCTCTCTCGTCTCCTTCTCTCTCTCTCTCCTCCTCCTCCTCTCTCTCTCTCTCTCTCGCTCCCCTCCCTCTCTCTCTCCCCTCCTCCTGTCTTTTCTCTCGTCTCCTTCTCTCAGTCGCGCGGACTCGGTCTGCGTGAGCGGAGCGCGGACGGACGCACGCGGACCTCCCGTAAACGCGGACACGCCAGACCGGAGCACGCGCCGTGGGGCCAAACCCTCACGTCCTCGCGCGCGGATATTTACCGTCACGAGCCTCACCGCCGTCACTGAGCTCGTGCCGTGGATTCGGGTGGGAGCGTGCGCGAGGCGATGGACGAGCCGAGCGCAACGTGGGTCCTAACGTGACTGAAATGCACGCTCACGGTAAGACACTTTTCTACCGTCACCTGCGCAAAATATAGAGAAAATCACACAAAAACACGCAGGAAATCTTGAATATTCTGCTGAAACGTTGAAGAACTCCGGAAATTGAAGCTCACAGATGCGAAAATACGGAATTATTTTTAGTTTTTATCCATCGTAATTACGCACGGCGGGATAGTAAGACGTACGAACACTACAGCCTCCAGAATGTAAGTACGCGACACTAAAAATACGTGTTTCTTTGCGTAAAATCATGCCCGCAATTTTACGTATTCTTATTCATTCCACTCAAATGAAGACAAATGAGTTGTGTTGAATTTTTGAAGTTTAGATTTTGAAGTTTTCTTGTTGAGTTCAGTAAGTCGTTGCACACAAGCATAAAGTCTTTATTTCTTTGTGTGAAAATGTTCGTGTTTTTTGCGTACATCGCAGTTTTGACGCAGTTCTCGCGGTGTTTTTGTGCATTTGGAGCCTTGTCTAAATACGAGACCAAAACGGAGACGGTGGTTCAGTTTGCAATAAAAGTTACGCTATTTTTTACATTTAAATCTGGATTATTTACGTGTTTTATCAGTTCTGGTTCAGTCCTGGTTCAGTTCTGGTTCAGTCTTGGTTCAGTTCTGGTTCAGTTCTGGTTTAGTCTTGGTTCAGTTCTGGTTCAGTTCTTGTTTAGTCCTGGTTCAGAACTCAGTATTTCTGGTTGTCCTGGTTTAGGGTTCGTATATTCATTGTTCAGTCCTGGTTTAGTCCTGGCTCAGTTTAGTCCTAAATCCAAGATCAGTCCTGGTTTTAGATCTCTGGTTTAGTCCTGGTTTAGATCAGTGGTTTAGTCCTGATTCAGTCCTGGTTTAGTTCTGTGTCTTAATCCTGATTCACTCTTGGTTTAGTTCTGATTTAATCCTGGTTTAATCCTGGTTTAATCCTGATTTAGTCCTGATTTAGTCCTGATTTAGTCCTGATTTAGTCCTGGTTCAGTCCTGGTTCAGTCCTGGTTCAGTCCTGGTTCAATCCTGGTTTAATCCTGATTCATTCTTGGTTTAGTTCTGATTTAATCCTGGTTTAATCCTGGTTTAGTCCTGATTTAGTCCTGGTTCAGTCCTGGTTTAGTCCTGATTCACTCTTGGTTTAGTTCTGATTTAATCCTGGTTTAATCCTGGTTTAGTCCTGATTTAGTCCTGATTTAGTCCTGGTTCAGTCCTGGTTCAGTCCTGGTTCAGTCCTGGTTCAGTCCTGGTTTAATCCTGATTCACTCTTGGTTTAGTTCTGATTTAATCCTGGTTTAATCCTGATTTAGTCCTGATTTAGTCCTGATTTAGTCCTGATTTAGTCCTGGTTCAGTCCTGGTTTAATCCTGATTCACTCTTGGTTTAGTTCTGATTTAATCCTGGTTTAATCCTGGTTTAGTCCTGATTTAGTCCTGATTTAGTCCTGGTTTAGTCCTGGTTTAGTCCTGGTTCAGTCCTGGTTCAGTCCTGGTTTAGTTCTGATTTAATCCTGGTTTAATCCTGGTTCAGTCCTGGTTCAGTCCTGGTTCAGTCCTGGTTCAGTCCTGGTTTAGTCCTGGTTCAGTCCTGGTTCAGTCCTGGTTCAGTCCTGCTTCAGTCCTGCTTCAGTCCTTGTTCAGTCCTGGTTCAGTCCTGGTTCAGTCCTGGTTCAGTCCTGGTTTAGTCCTGGTTCAGTCCTGGTTCAGTCCTGGTTCAGTCCTGCTTCAGTCCTGGTTCAGTCCTGGTTCAGTCCTGGTTCAGTCCTGGTTTAGTCCTGGTTCAGTCCTGGTTCAGTCCTGCTTCAGTCCTGCTTCAGTCCTGCTTCAGTCCTGGTTCAGTCCTGCTTCAGTCCTGCTTCAGTCCTGGTTCAGTCCTGATTCTCTTTGCAGAATAACCCAAAAATGTCACAGATAATCTCGCTAAAACTCCATTCCACTTTGCGTCTCTTCCTCGTGTTTTATTGAGCTCGTCTGTTTGAAAAATGTGCCAAATTCGGGCTCTTTTTCCGCCCGGCGTGACTGGAAAAGTCCGAGCGAGACGCGTGCAGATATAACGGGGCCTTTGAGGAGCGGGCGGCCGGATGAATGCTCGTATTCTTGATCAGACGTGTGCAGAAAGCGGCTACAGTCCGAGCGGAAAAACCTGCGGTGAGAGGGCAGAGGACGTGCTGGCTGTGGCCCCGGCGTGCGCGGAGGTGTGGACGGGCCACGCGCTCCTGCAGGCGGCGGTTCTGTGGTCCAGTCCTGGTTTAGACCGGGTTTAGACCGGGTTTAGACCGGGTTTAGTCCTGATTCAGTCCTGGTTTAGTCCTGGTTCAGTCTTGGTTTAGTCCTGATTTAATCCTGGTTCAGTCCTGATTTAATCCTGGTTCAGTCCCGGTTCAGTCCCGGTTCAGTCCCGGTTCAGTCCCGGTTCAGTCCCGGTTCAGTCCTGGTTTAGTCCTGGTTTAGACCGGGTTTAGTCCTGGTTTAGTTCTGCTTCTGTCTTCGTTTTGCCCTGGTTCGGTCCTGGTTTAGACCTGGTTCAGTTCTGATTCAGTCTTGTTTCAGACCTTGGTTTTCTTGGTTCAGTCCTGGTTCAGTCTTGTTTCAGTCCTGGTTCAGTCCTGGTTCAGTCTTGGTTTAGTCCTGATTTAATCCCGGTTCAGTCCTGATTTAATCCTGGTTTAGTCCTGGTTCAGTCCTGGTTTAGTCCTGGTTCAGTCTTGGTTTAATCCTGGTTCAGTCCTGGTTCAGTCCCGGTTCAGTCCTGGTTCAGTCCTGGTTCAGTCCTGGTTCAGTCCTGGTTTAGTCCTGGTTCAGTCTTGGTTTAGTCCTGATTTAATCCTGGTTCAGTCCTGATTTAATCCTGGTTCAGTCCTGATTTAATCCCGGTTCAGTCCCGATTCAGTCCCGGTTCAGTCTTGGTTCAGTCCCTGTTCAGTCCCGGTTCAGTCCCGGTTCAGTCCCGGTTCAGTCCCGGTTCAGTCCCGGTTTAGCCCCGGTTCAGTCCTGGTTCAGTCCTGGTTTAGTCCTGGTTTAGTCCCGGTTCAGTCCTGGTTTAGCTCTGGTTCAGTCCCGGTTCAGTCCCGGTTCAGTCTTGGTTCAGTCCCGGTTTAGCCCTGGTTCAGTCCTGGTTCAGTCCTGGTTCAGTCCCAGTTCAGTCTTGGTTCAGTCCTGGTTTAGTCCCGGTTTAGTCCCGTTCAGTCCCGGTTTAGCCCTGGTTCAGTCCTGGTTCAGTCCTGGTTCAGCTGGACTATATTTTTGCTGCATTCATGAGCCTAAACAAAAGGTCGTGTGGTGAATGGAGTCGGGACAAACGGGCTCCTCTGTTTGGCCTCAATACACGAAAACACTCGGCCGTATGCAAATGAGGCAGATATTATGCAAATGACGCAGATATTATGCAAATGAGACTTTTTAACAAACTTTAAATCATGTTTTAAATAATCCCGTCACCTCGTCAAATAACCAAATAATTCAGGACACGTGGAGTTGTTGTCGTTAACTCAAGTCTAATTATGATTATATTTAGTGTCTGGGTCTTGTGCCCTCTGCTGGCAGGTGATGGTACAACTGTTTGGTCCAGATTTAGACCTGGTTTAGTTCTGGTTTAGTTTAGTCCAGATTTAGACCTGGTTCAGTCCTGGTTTAGTTTGGTTCAGACTTAGACCTGGTTTAGTCTTGGTTTAGCTGAGTTCAGCTTTGGACCTGGTTTTGTCCTGGTTAAATTTAGTCCAGATTTAGACCTGGTTCAGTCCTGGTTTAGTTTGGTTCAGACTTAGACCTGGTTTAGTCTTGGTTTAGCTTAGTTCAGCTTTGGACCTGGTTTAGTCCTGGTTTAGTGCAGATTTGGACCTGGTTTAGTTTTGGTTTAGTTCAGATTTGAACCCGGTTTAGTCCTGGTTTAGTTCAGATTTGGACCCGGTTTCGTCCTGGTTTAGTTCAGATTTGGACCCGGTTTAGTCCTGGTTTAGTTCAGATTTAGACCCGGTTTCGTCCTGGTTTAGTTCAGATTTGGACCCGGTTTAGTCCTGGTTTAGTTCAGATTTGGACCCGGTTTCGTCCTGGTTTAGTTCAGATTTGGACCCGGTTTAGTCCTGGTTTAGTTCAGATTTGGACCCGGTTTAGTCCTGGTTTAGTTCAGATTTGGACCCGGTTTAGTCCTGGTTTAGTTCAGATTTAGACCCGGTTTCGTCCTGGTTTAGTTCAGATTTGGACCCGGTTTAGTCCTGGTTTAGTTCAGATTTGGACCCGGTTTAGTCCTGGTTTAGTTCAGATTTGGACCCGGTTTAGTCCTGGTTTAGTTCAGATTTGGACCCGGTTTAGTCCTGGTTTAGTTCAGATTTGGACCCGGTTCAGTCCTGGTCTCCACCTCCTGGCCTCAGAATGTTTGGTCCCACTGCGTGATGTCATCAGGTGGGGGGTGGAGGTGTCAGGAGGACGGGAGGGCATCTGACACACGGGACGACCATAAATTCCAGCTTCCTCCTGTCGTCCGGTGCCACTTTGAGGAACAATCGTTTTTCACAGAGATTTATGTTTTGTTTTGATTTGTTAATCGCTACGGCAACAGTCCCGGAGATTCATCACTGTGAAATACGGGGGAAGGAGGACGGGAGGGCATCTGACACACGGGTTTGCACAGCAGGACGGGAGGGCATCTGACACACGGGTTTGCACAGCAGGACGGGAGGGCATCTGGTGTAATTTCACATATATTCCCCTGTCGTCCTGCGGTGGCGTTTGTGATTTAAACGAGTCCGTGAACGCGCCACAGAAAAAGTCTCTGAGACGAAGAGTCCAGATTTCCCACGGATTTAAACTCGGCATCAACTCAGGACTAAACCAGGACTAAACCAGGACTGAACCAGGACTAAACCAGGACTGAACCAGGACTAAACCAGGACTGAACCAGGACTGAACCGGGACTATACTGGGTCTAAACCGGGACTGAACCAGGATTAAACCAGGACTGAACCAGGACTAAACCAGGACTAAACCGGGTCTAAACTGGGACTAAACCGGGTGTGAGCCAGGTCTAAACCAGGACTGGACTAAACCAGGTCTAAACCAAGTCTAAACCAGATCTAAACCAGGTCTGAACTAAACCAGGACTAAACCAGTTCTAAACCAGTTCTAAACCAGGACTAAACCAGGACTAAACCAGGACTAAACCAGGACTAAACCAGGACTAAACCAGGTCTGAACTACACCAGTTCTAAACCAGGACTAAACCAGGACTAAACTAGGTCTAAACCAGGACTAAACTAGGACTAAACCAGGTCTAAACCAGGACTAAACCAGGTCTGAACTACACCAGTTCTAAACCAGGACTAAACCAGGACTAAACTAGGACTAAACTAGGACTAAACCAGGACTAAACCAGGACTAAACCAGGTCTAAACCAGGTCTAAACCAGATCTAAACCAGGTCTGAACTAAACCAGGACTAAACCAGGTCTAAACCAGGTCTAAACCAGGTCTAAACCGGGACTAAGAGAGAATAAATCATGACGTGGCCAAAGAAAATCAGACCAAATCAAAAAATATTTTCATATTTTCAGCCAGTTTGTGTGACGCTAACGGAGGCACTGCTCTGTCTGAGCCCCTGTTGTTCAGGTCAGACGTTAAACAGCTCGTTTCACACTCTTCTGTTTCACACTCTTCTGTTTCGTTTCCTCATCACAAACGGACCCGGAGTTCTGTTTTTATTCCACTCACTCCGAACTAAAGCTCGAAAAAACCTCTGATTTTGTCTTTACTTTTCATTTTCAAGGCCAGACGCTGTTTTTTTTTATCGGCTTAAATAAGGAGACGCTGTGGGTGCATTTTTCAAAACGTGTTTCGGTTTTGTTTGGGCCTAAAATTCAGTCGCGGTTTGTCAAAATTCACGAAATAACGACCGAAGTGGGTAAAAAAACGAAAATACAATTGTTCTTTTGGTGATTTTTGGTCCAGTAAAAGTTGGTGATAAGACTGGAGGAGGAGGAGGAGGAGGAACAGGTTTATTCTGGTTTGTTGCGTCTTTCTTTTTTCCCCCTCCTTTTCTTTTCTGTCGTTTTTCTGTGTTTCTCAAATGAAGCGTTTGACACCTTCATCCTCTCCTCCCTCTGTTCCCCCCTTCCTCTCCGTCTGTCTCGCTCTCCCTCCCTTTCTCTCTCTTTTATCATGTGTTTTTTTCCTCTCTCCTCCTTTTTCTACCCTTCCCCTTTTTTTCTTTCTCCTCTCTTTCGCTTTTCTCTCTTGCCCATGTCCCGTCTTCATTCTCTCTCCTCTCTCTTTCTGTCTCTAATCTCTCTATCTCTCCTCCCTCTCCCTCTTTCCTTCTCTCTCCTCCCTTCTCCTTCCCCCTTTTCTTTCCCTCCTCCCTGTCCCTCCTCCTCTCCTTCTTTTCCTCTCATTTCCCTCCCTTTTTCACTCCCTCTCTCTCCTCCCTCTCCCTCCTCCTCTCCCTCCCTCTGTCTTTCTTTCTCTCCTCTCCCTCTCTCTCTCCTACCTGTCCCTCCTCCTCTCCATTCTTTCCTCCTCTCTCCTCTCCTCCTCCTCCTCCTCTCCTCCTCCTCCTCCTCTCCTCCTCCTCCTCCTCCTCTCCTCTCCTCCTCCTCTCCTCCTCTCCTCCTCCTCTCCTCCTCCTCCTCCTCCTCCTCTCCTCCTCTTCCTTCTCCTCCTTCTCTCCTCCTCCTCCTCACCTCCTTCTCCTCTCCTCCTCTCCTCCTTACCTCCTTCTCCTCACCTCCTCCTCTCCTCTCCTCTCCTCTCCTCCTCCTCTCCTCCTTCTCTCCTCTCCTCCTCCTCTCCTTCTCCTCTCCTCCTCCTCTCCTCCTCCTCTCCTCTCCTCTCCTCTCCTCTCCTCTCCTCTCCTCTCCTCCTCCTCTCCTCTCCTCCTCTTCTCCTCCTCTCCTCCTACTCTCTTCTCCTCATCTTCTCCTCCTCCTCTCCTCTCCTCTCCTCCTCCTCTTCCTCCTCTCCTCCTCCTCTCCTCCTCCTCCTTCTCCTCCTCTCCTCCTCTCCTCTCCTCTCCTCCTCCTCTCCTCTCCTCTCCTCTCCTCCTCCTCTCTCCTCCTCTCCTCCTCCTCTCCTCTCCTCTCCTCCTCCTCTCCTCTCCCCTCCCCTCCTCCTCCTCGTCCTCCTCTCCTCCTCCTCTCCTCTCCTCCTCCTCTCCTCTCCTCCTCCTCTCCTCTCCTCCCCTCTTCTCCTCCTCTCCTCCTCCTCTCTTCTCCTCCTCTCCTCCTCTCCTCCTCCTCTCCTCTCCTCTCCTCCTCCCCTTCCTCCTCTCCTCCTCCTCTCCTCCTCCTCCTTCTCCTCCTCTCCTCTCCTCTCCTCTCCTCCTCCTCTCCTCTCCTCTCCTCTCCTCCTCCTCTTCCTCCTCTCCTCCTCCTCTCCTCCTCTCCTCCTCCTCTCCTCTCCTCCTCCTCCTCTCCTCCTCCTCTCCTCCTCCTCTCCTCCTCCTCCTCTCCTCTCCTCCTCTCCTCCTCCTCTCCTCCTCCTCCTCCTCTCCTCCTCTCCTCCTCCTCTCCTCCTCCTGGTCTCTGGGGGGCAGTATTCAGTATTTCTCACACAGATCTGGGGTGAATCGCTGAACCAGAGCCTGAAAACACATGTTTAAGAGAAAAAACACCTTTATCTTTAAGGTCAGTTTTTTTTGTGCCTCGTTCGTGTTCTCGTGTCGTTTCCTCCTCAGAAACAGACCCGGAGTCGTGTTTAGTTTGCGAATAAAACAAAACGACATTAGAACAGAAATAAATAGAATAAAAAACAGATTAAAAATAAAACTATTTAATCAAAAACAGTGAAACGAGGATCCCCCACTTCACCAGCTGTAAGATTTGACCAAAGAAAACCCACATTTATTTTCTTCTGATCAACTTTTTATTCTCGTTTTTATTTTTTTTCCGTCCTTTCTTTTCATACACGGGAGCAACAAAAATACAAAAAAAATAAGGGGCGCAGAAAAGAAAATAGCAAATTAACCACAGCAAAACAAAAGAAATGAAATGACAGTTCTCCCCGATATCAGCACAGCCCATAGAGGATGGTTATGGTAGTTAAAGGTGCACTGTGGAACTTTTCTGGACGGGTCTGGATGTGAATGCTCCGTTTCATCCGCAGCGTGGCACTAAACTGATCTGTTTCGCATTTATTCAACTACACGTGTTATTTATTGGCTCAAAAAGATCTTTAAAAACACCATAAAAGGTTTTCAAACGAGCTTTACAAAGATCCATCAACTGTCGGCGACTGACGTAACTAACTAAATCAGAAACTAAACCAGATCTAAACCAGGTCTGAACTACACCAGTTCTAAACCAGGACTAAACCAGGACTAAACTAGGACTAAACCAGGACTAAACCAGGACTAAACCAGGACTAAACCAGGTCTAAACCAGGTCTAAACCAGATCTAAACCAGGACTGAACTAAACCAGGACTAAACCAGGACTAAACCAGGTCTAAACCAGGTCTAAACCAGGTCTAAACCAGGTCTAAACCAGGACTCAACCAGGTCTAAACCAGGTCTAAACCAGGACTAAACCAGGACTAAACCAGGACTAAACCAGTTCTAAACCAGATCTAAACCAGGACTCAACCAGGTCTAAACCAGGTCTAAACCGGGACTAAGAGAGAACAAATCATGACGTGGCCAAAGAAAATCAGACCAAATCAAAAAATATTTTCATATTTTCAGCCAGTTTGTGTGACGCTAACGGAGGCACTGCTAAACCTGGTTTAGTCCTGGTTTAGTCCTGGTTTAGTCCTGGTTTAGTCCTGGTTTAGACCTGGTTTAGACCTGGTTTAGACCTGGTTTAGTCCTGGTTTAGTCCTGGTTTAGTCCTGGTTTAGTCCTGGTTTAGTTCAGACCTGGTTTAGATCTGGTTTAGACCTGGTTGAGTCCTGGTTTAGACCTGGTTTAGACCTGGTTTAGACCTGGTTTAGACCTGGTTTCTAACTAACGTAAATCTGGTGATATCGTATCGTCAAAGGTCTCATAATAACATCGTGGAGCGTCGCAATATATCGAATCCCAAGTCTCTTTGCTTAAATGAACAGTTCTGATGCTGAAATAGCTAAAAAAAAAACAGAGGGAACTACATAGACCATGATCCTTTGCTCCGTTTCAGTACAGACGACATGAAGAAATAACTGTTCTGAGCACTTTTACATCTTCATTCTTTGGATTAAGTCTGTGAAGGTGTTTTTAGAGGAAAAAGTCGCAGATTCACAGTTTTATATTGTCATAAATCTGGTCCAGTGAGATGTTTATGGTGAAAATATCTACAGAGAGATTTGGATTTCGTTCCATCACTAATGACAATAAATGTTGCAACAAATGACTGGACAAAGCGTTTTATAATTATGTGGAATATCGTAATAACGTGAACTTTAAATATCGTGAGACTTGGATATCGTTACTTCACCCGTGGACACGGTCGGGCCAGATGAACATTCGTTACCTGTTGGTTGTCAATCAAACTCACGATGTTTCTAGCGTAACCGACTCATTCCACGTACGTAACGCGACGTTTGCCCGACCGGCGCAGTGGGTCTTCGCTGCTTTTTCCTCGCAGTTCGCACAAAGTTTGTCTCGACGGCCGACAAGAATCCATGACCACCAAAGGAGAGGAAAAGGAGCGAAGCCAAACTGAGGTGATTCTTGGAGATTTGTATTTGTATTTATTTATTAAAGGGGCAGCGCGTGTTAAAAAGATAATGTAAGAAACAAACATGGACTTGTAAATATGCGGGATTGTAGCCAACGCTAATTTCCATCCTTAGTCCAGCTGGACCAAGGCCACATCCCCCACTTCATAAAAAAAAACGACAAAAACCTACAACAGCCCCGCCCACACACGTCACCCGCTCTAAAACACACTCATACAGCGTTAGTGTTAAAATGCGCAGGTCAAATATTAACATCTATTTACAGACTTGTTTACAAATGTGCAAATATACACACATTGCAGTCCCGGCTCATGTGCAAAAGACGCTGTTTAAGTTCAGTTGATTCCTTCCAGCGATGGCGCGACTGAAGCAGACGAAGGGTCTAAAGACGCGTCGGGCGGTAAATTATTTCTCGACGGGTAACTTCAGCGATTCTGAACGCGCAGCGGCTGTAAACGAGCATGATTTTTTAGCTTTAAGGAGGAGGAGTTTCTGTTTTGGGGAGCTGGAAAAGGACAAACAGTCGTATTTCTATATTTCTGTGTTTCTCTTTGCCTGGAAAATCCTCTATACAACCTTTAATTCTCACTGTGAGTGGGGTCGCCTCTCCACAGATCTAACCTGTAGTTTGGCTTGCACGTCTCCATGGAGCTTCTGTCTATTTAAGGCCAAACTTTGGGACATTCTAGACACGAGGACGGACCCTCCTCTCGACACACTGCGCCTTTAAAGCAAAGATTACGTTTTTTCCTTCGTTTCTTTCCATGTAAAAATGTCCTTTTAAGCTCGACGTTTTCCAGGAGATCCAGTGCTCCTTTTTAGCGATGTCAAGGCCCGCGATCTTTAAATCCTCCTCGATTTTGAAGCCCGACCGCAGTTCTGTGATGACGTAAAGGGAGATAAGTGAGTTGAAAGTGAAGCTCCGAGGCTCAGATCAGGTCTGAGTCCTCGTCTTCACTCTGAGGTGGGAAACTTGGCTCAAAAAGAACGAACAAAAGAGGCTTTGAGCGGAGCCGTGGAGGATGGATCTAACACACGCCAGCTTTGTTTCCCCGACAAAAGTGCACCTCATGTCTCAGATCTGCTTTAGTCCAGGTTTAGTCTGGGTTTAGACCTGTCTTAGACCTGATTTAGACCTGTTTTAGTCCGGGTTCAGTCCTGGCTTAGTCCTGGATTAGTTAGTCGTGTTTTACATCTGGTTTAGTCCTGGTTCAGCCTTAGTTTTGATTTGGATTAGTTCTGGTTTTGTCCAGGTTTAGTGCTGTTTTAGTCCTGGTTTAGAGCTGATTTATAATCCTGGTTTAGACCTGGGGTAGTCCTGGTTTATAATCATAGTTTAGTCCTGTTTTAATCCGGGTTTAGCCCTGGTTTAGTCTGGGTTTAGTCCTGGTTTACTTAATTCTTGTTTAGATCTGGTTTAGTCCTGATTCAGCCTTAGTTTTGATTTAGTCTAGTCCTGCTTTAGTCCTGGTTTTGTCCAGGTTTAGACTCATTTTAGACCTGTTTAGACCTGGTGTAGTCCCGGTTTAAAATCCTAGTTTAGTCCTGTTTTAGTTCTGTTTTAGTCCAGGTTTAGTCCGGGTTTAGTTAATTCTTATTTAGATCCGGTTTAGTCCTGGTCAATAAATCCTGGTCCATAAATCTTGATTTTGTCCAGGTTTATACTCGTTTTAGTCCTGGTTTAGACCTTGTTTATAATCTTGGTTTACACCTGGTTTAGTCCTGGTTTATAATCCTAGTTTAGTCCTGATTTAGTCCTTTTTAGTCCTGTTTTTTTCTTGCTTTAGTCCTGGTTTAGTCCTGGTTTAGCCCTGGTTTAGTCCTGGTTTAGCCCTGGTTTAGCTCTGGTTTAGTCCTGGTTTAGAACTGCATTATATCTGTTTAGTCCTTGTTTAAACCTGGTTTAGTCCTGGTTTAGACCTGGTGGAATCCTCGTTTAGTCCTGTTTTAGACCTATTTTTATAAGGGGTATTCTGGTCTTGGTTTGGTCTGAGTTAGTCATGGTTTTGAGTTTGTTTAGTGCCTATTTAGTCCTGGTTTAGACCTGGTTTAGTCCTGATTTAACCCTGGTTTAGTCCTGATTTAACCCTGGTTTAGACCTGGTTTAGACCTAGTTTAGACCTGGTTTATTCCACGCTTTGACTGGAGGATGGATTTAACAGATGCTGGTTTTGTTTCAGTGACAAAAATGCACACCTGGTATCTGGTTTAGTTCTGGTTTAGACCTGGTTTAGTCCTAATCTAGTCCTGGTTTAGACCCGGTTCAGTCCTCAGTTTGACCAGAGTTATGGACGATAGCTTTAACAGACGCTAACTTTGTTTCAGTGACAAAAATGCACAGAACGTCTGATTTTTTTCTCCAACAAATCGTCCAAAATCTCCTGTTACTCCGAGTCCTGGAAACTCAAACTCAAACACTGGCTCCACTGAACCTGGAAATAAAAGCTGTCATCTCGAAACCTGCCACAGAAATCCGCCGCTACGTTTTGTTTTGTAGCAGCAAAGACCCAGACAACGGCGCAGATCAATACGAGTCGTCTCTGTCAGCGCGAATAAACAAAAGAGAAGTGATTTTTACGTTGGCAGTCGCTTCAGAAAGTGGAGCCATTATTCAAACCCAGAGACGCGCGTGTCCTCGGCTGAAAGGTCTTTAAAGAGGTCGGCCTATTCAAATCTACTTTTCTGAACGTTTTTCCGTGTTCTAATGTCGTTCCTTCAGGTTTTAGAGTCATCCGTGCACGTTTGAGTAATTTAATGATCTCTCCTGGGCCCTATTCAAATCTCCTTTATGATTAGCTCCGCCCACAAGTCTGCTCCGGCATTTTTAGACCTGGTTCAGTCCTGGTTTAGTCCTTTTGACCTGGTTTAGCCCCTGGCTCAGATCTGGTTTTGTTAGTCCTGGTTTAGTCCTGTATTAGTCCTGCTTTTGACCTGGTTTTGGCCTGGTTTAGTCCTTGATTTAGTCCTGGTCTTTACCTGGTTTAGTCTCTGGTTCAGTCCTGGATTAATCCTGGTTCAGCCCTGGATTAGTCCTAGTTCAGATCTGGTTTTGTTAGTCCTGGTTTAGATTTACATTAGCCCTGATCTAGACCTGCTTTAGTCCTGCTTTTGACCTGGTTTGGATCTGGTTTAATAGTCCTAATTTAGTTGTGGTTTTGTCCTAATTAGTCCTGGTCCAGTCCTGGTTTAGTCCTTTTGAACTGGTTTTGACCTGGTTTAGTCCCTGGTTCAGCCCTGGATTAGTCCTGGTTCAGATCTGGTTTTGTTAGTCTTGGTTTAGTCCTGTATTAGTACTAATCTGGACCTGCTTTGGTCCTGCTTTTGGCCTTGTTTTGACCTGGTTTAGATCTGGTTTAATCTCTGGTTCAGTCCTGGATTAGTCCTGGTTTTGACCTGGTTTAGTCCTAGGTTCAAATCAGGTTTTGGTAGTCCTGGTTTAGTCCTATATTAGTTCTGGTTTGACCTGGTTTAGATCTGGTTTAATATCCTAATTTAGTAGTGGGTTTGTCCTAATTAGTCCTGGTTTGGTTCTGGTTGAGTCCCGGTCTAGACCTGCTATAGTTCTGGTTCAGTCCTGGTTTAGTTCTGGTCTAGACCTAGTCTAGTTTGCTTTTGAACTTCTTTTGACCTGGTTTAGTTCATATTTTAATTCTGGATTAGTCCTGGTTTTGACCCATTTAGATCTGGTTTTGTTTAGTCCTAATTTAGTTGCGGTTTTGTCCTAATTAGTCCTGGTTGGGTCCTGGTCTAGACCTGCGATCGTCCTGGTTTAGTCCTGGGTTAGTCCTGGTTTTTAGTCCTAGTTAAGACATGGTTTAGTCCTTGTTTAGTCCTGGTTTAGGCCTGATTTAATCCTGGTTTAGTCCTTGTTTGGTCCTGGTTTAGTCCTTGTTTAGTCCTGATTTAGCCCTGGTTTAGCCCTGGTTTAGTTCTGGTTTAGTCCTGATTTAGGCCTGGTTTAGTCCTGGTTTAGTCCTGGTTTAGTCCTGGTTTAGTCCTGGTTTAGGCCTGGTTTAGTCCTGATTTAGGCCTGGTTTAGCCCTGGTTTAGCCCTGGTTTAGGCCTGGTTTAGTCCTGATTTAGGCCTGGTTTAGTCCTGGTTTAGGCCTGGTTTAGTCCTGGTTTAGTCCTGGTTTAGCCCTGGTTTAGTCCTGGTTTAGTTCTGGTTTAGTCCTGGTTTAGTCCTGGTTTAGTCCTCTCCACAGACCTGCCCGGTTATTTGGTCTGGTTTGGTCTCCATGAAGTTCGAAAGGTTTAATGCTGTACTGCGAAACATTTCAGACAAAACGATAGCACCTCCATGGAGAAAAGCATTTGACGGTCCCTCCACCAGAAAAGTTCCACAGTGCGGCTTTAAGTACAGTTTTTGGCCCCTCCGCCGCCTCAGAACCACACGTGCTGTCCGTCTGTCGTCTGTGGGACATTCTTCGGGTTCAGGTCGGACTCGGTTTGGTCTCGGTTTGGACCTCAGACCTAAACAAAGTCCGGGACTAACCTGGGACTGTCTGGGGCGGGTTTAAAGTCAACACTGATCTGCGTTTAGCGCCGGGCCGTGGAATGTTCCGCAGTGGTGCCACAGACCCTCCTGAAACTTGCATTCCTCTGTGAGTCACGGCCTTTTGTTTTGGTCCAAATCGTTTAGTAGATTTTCTGTTTTGTAAATAAGATTAAGCGACTTTCACAAATGCGATTATTGTCTTTGCCTCTGCACCTGTCCAAGAACAGCCTGTGTCATTTCATTGTTTTGGTCCACTTTAGTCCTGGTTTAGTCCTGGTTTAGGCCCGGTTTAGTCCTGGTTTAGTCCTGATTTAGCCTGATTTAGGCCTGGTTTAGTCCTGGTTTAGTCCTGGTTTAGCCCTGGTTTAGCCCTGGTTTACTCCCGGTTTACTCCTGGTTTAGTCCCGGTTTAGTCCTGGTTTAGTCCCGGTTTAGTCCTTGTTTGGTCCTGGTTTAGTCCTGGTTTAGCCCTGGTTTAGGCCTGGTTTAGTCCTGATTTAGCCCTAGTTTTGCCCAGGTTCAGTCCTGGTTTAGCTCTGGTTTAGTCCTGGTTTAATCCTGGTTTAATCCTGTTTTAGTCCTGGTATAGCCCTAGTTTAGTCCTGGTTTAGCCCTAGTTTAGTCTTGGTTTAGTCCTGGTTCAGTCCTGGTTCAGTCCTGGTTTAGTCCTGGTTCAGCCCTGGTTCAGCCCAGGTTCAGTCCTGGTTTAGTCCTGCTTTAGTCCTGGTTTAGTCCTGGTTTAGTCCTGTTTTAGTCCTAGTTTTGCCCAGGTTCAGTCCTGGTTCAGTCCTGTTTTAGCTCTGGTTTAATCCTGGTTTAATCCTGTTTTAGTCCTGGTATAGCCCTAGTTTAGTCTTGGTTTAATCCTGGTTTAGTCCTGGTTCAGCCCTGGTTCAGTCCTGGTTCAGTCCTGGTTTAGTCCTGGTTCAGTCCTGGTTCAGTCCTGGTTCAGTCCTGGTTCAGTCCTGGTTTAGTCCTGGTTTAGCCCTAGTTTAGTCTTGGTTTAGTCCTGGTTCAGTCCTGGTTCAGTCCTGGTTTAGTCCTGGTTCAGTCCTGGTTTAGTCCTGGTTTTGGCCCTGGTTTTTCCCTGTATTGTTACTCTACAGAAACAGCCTGTGTCAGGTGAGATTTACGGCTCAGGTCTGTGGAGATGCGGTAATGGAGCTGTTCTTTCTCTTTGGCCTTGAGCACTCACATCATAATAAAGACGTATTCCCCGTCTGAATATCTCCCCCGAACCATCAGTCCGGACCAGTCCACCAGAGCCAGGATCCAAAGCCGAGTCCGGACCAGAGGCGGATCCGACCAGGGACCAGACCGACCTCTGGAAAAACATCAATCCTGTTCCTGAATGTAAAATCCATACACTGATGGACTAATTATGACAAATCATCTTACCATGGACACTGAGCTACAGTAGAGCCTGCCCTGCTTTAGTCCTGGTCTAGTCCTGGTCTGGTCCTGTTCTAGCCCAAGATGAGTCCTTGTTTGGTCATGGTTTGGTCCTGGTTTAGTCCATGCTTAGACCTGGTTTAGCTCTGATTTAGTCTTGGTTCATTCATGCCTTAGTCCTGGTTTAGCCCTTGCTTAGTCCTGTTTTTTAATCTTAGTTAAGACCTGGTTTAGTCCTTGTTTGGTCCTGGTTTAGGCATGATTAAGTCCTGTTTAAAACCTGGTTTGGTCCTTGTTTGGCCCTGATTTAGTCCTGGTTTTGTCCTGGTTTAGCCCCGGTTTAGCTCGCTGTAGTCCTGGTTTAGTCCTGATTCAGTCCTGGTTTATTCCTGGTGTGGTCCTAGTTCAGCCCTGTCTTAGCCCTGGTTTAGTCCTGTCTTAGTCCAGGTTTAGTCCTGTCTTAGTCCTGTCTTAGTCCAGGTTTAGTCCTGGTTTAATCCTGGTTTAGTCCCGTTTTAGTCCAGGTTTAGTCCTGTTTTAGTCCTGTTTTAGCCCTGGTTTAGCCCTGGTTTAGTCCTGTCTTAGTCCAGGTTTAGTCCTGTTTTAGCCCTGGTTTAGTCCCATCTTAGTCCAGGTTTAGTCCAGTCTTAGTCCAGGTTTAGTCCCGTTTTAGTCCAGGTTTAGTCCTGGTTTAGTCCTGTCTTAGTCCTGTTTTAGCCCTGGTTTAGCCCTGGTTTAGTCCTGTCTTAGTCCTGTCTTAGTCCAGGTTTAGTCCTGTTTTAGCCCTGGTTTAGTCCCATCTTAGTCCAGGTTTAGTCCCGTTTTAGTCCAGGTTTAGTCCTGTGTTAGTCCAGGTTTAGTCCCGTCTTAGTCCAGGTTTAGTCCCGTTTTAGTCCAGGTTTAGTCCCGTTTTAGTCCCGTTTTAGTCCAGGTTTAGTCCTGTCTTAGTCCAGGTTTAGTCCCGTCATAGTCCAGGTTTAGTCCTGTCTTAGTCCAGGTTTAGTCCTGTCTTAGTCCAGGTTTAGTCCCGTCATAGTCCAGGTTTAGTCCTGTCTTAGTCCAGGTTTAGTCCCGTCATAGTCCAGGTTTAGTCCCGTCTTAGTCCAGGTTTAGTCCTGTCTTAGTCCAGGTTTAGTCCCGTCATAGTCCAGGTTTAGTCCCGTTTTAGTTCAGGTTTAGTCCCGTTTTAGTCCAGGTTTAGTCCCGTTTTAGTCCAGGTTTAGTCCCGTTTTAGTCCAGGTTTAGTCCCGTTTTAGTCCAGGTTTAGTCCCGTCATAGTCCAGGTTTAGTCCCGTTTTAGTTCAGGTTTAGTCCCGTTTTAGTCCAGGTTTAGTCCCGTCATAGTCCAGGTTTAGTCCCGTTTTAGTTCAGGTTTAGTCCCGTTTTAGTCCAGGTTTAGTCCCGTTTTAGTCCAGGTTTAGTCCCGTTTTAGTCCAGGTTTAGTCCCGTTTTAGTCCAGGTTTAGTCCCGTTTTAGTCCAGGTTTAGTCCTGTCTTAGTCCAGGTTTAGTCCCGTTTTAGTCCAGGTTTAGTCCCGTCTTAGTCCAGGTTTAGTCCCGTCTTAGTCCAGGTTTAGTCCTGCCTTAGTCCAGGTTTAGTCCTGCCTTAGTCCAGGTTTAGTCCTGTCTTAGTCCAGGTTTAGTCCTGTTTAAACTCTAGGATTCTCCGGCGTTGTCCAAACGTGATTGTTTTGTTAACAAACTCTAATGAGACGCTGAGAGCCACAGACTCAAAACAATTAAGATTCATTTCGGCTCATTCCACTAAAGCACAGTCAGTGCAGACACAAGAGAGAGGATTAGACCTCGTTTAGTCCTGGTTCAGACCGGGTTCAGACCTGGTTTAGATCTGGTTTAGACCTGGTTTAGTCCTGGTTTAAACCTGGTTTACCTGGTTCAGCCATGTTTAGATGTGGTTCGATCATGGCTCCGTCCTGATTTAGTCCTCATTTAGTTCTGCTTCAGATCTGCTTCAATCCTGGTTTAGTCCTGGCTTAGACCTGGTTTATTTTTATTTTTAGATGTGGTTTGGTCCTAGCTTAGTCCTTAGTCCTGTCCTGGTTTAGATCTAGCACTTTGTGTTGCATTTTTTGTATGAAAAGCGCTATATAAATAAAGTTTGATTGATTGATACTGTAATCTTGGTTTAGCTCTGGTTTAGTCTTGGTTTAGTCCTTGTTTAGTCCTGGTTTGGTCTTGGTTTAGCTGTGATTTAGTCCTGGTTTAGTCCTTATTTAGCCCTGGTTTAGATCTGGTTTAGACCTGCTTTAGTCCTGGTTTAGACCTGGTTTAGCTCTGATTTAGTCCTGGTTTAGTCCATTTTAATACATTTCTTCTATGCTCTAACCCAGGCATGTCCAAACTATGGCCCAGGGACCAAATGTGGCCCTCAGACCCATTGTTTTGGCCCTCAGGATTCCAGGTGAATTGGCCCAGACTCCCTCAGTCGTACTTTTTACTGCATGTTTTTGAAATCTACCTTGATCAAGCAAATGTAGTGTGTCCTTTTGAGGGTCTAAGCCTGAACAGATTTAAATTACTCACTGTTCTGAGCACCAGTCCCTCACGCTGGTCTGGGTTTTAAAATGTGGCCCTGGATGAAAAAAGTTTGGACGTCCCTGCTCTAACCTGTACCACACTAGTTTTCCAAATATCATTTAAACTGTTGAGAAAGTCATAACCCGATTTTTTTTTTTTTATGGTTCAAACTCTTTTCCAAACTTGATTCCTCAGAGTTTGTGGATCGGGGGAAATCTGTGTTGGGTTTTCTTCTGCACTTTGTGGCATTTTCGTCTCGGATCATTACATATAAACACTGTAAATAAGTTTCTGCTGCACAGATGTGGCCCTGAATGCAGCAGTTTGTACAAGAGACACAGAGACACAAGAGAACTGCATCTGTTTGGGGTTTAGTAGTAGCAGCAGTAGTAGTAGTAGTAGTAGTAGTAGTAGCAGTAGCAGTCGTAGTAGCAGTAGCAGTAGTGGTAGCAGTAGTAGTAGTAGCAGTGGTAGTAGTAGCGGTAGTAGTAGTAGTAGTAGTAGTAGTAGTAGCAGTAGCGGTAGCAGTAGTAGTAGTAGCAGTAGTAGCAGCAGTAGTAGTAGTAGTAGTAGTAGCAGTAGCAGTCGTAGTAGTGGTAGCAGTAGTAGTAGTAGCAGTGGTAGTAGTAGCGGTAGTAGTAGTAGAAGCAGTAGCAGTAGCGGTAGCGGTAGCGGTAGCGGTAGCAGCAGTAGCAGTAGTAGTAGTAGTAGCAGTAGCAGTAGTAGTAGTAGTAGCAGTAGCAGTAGCAGTAGTAGTGGTAACGGCGGTGGCGGTAGTGGTAGCGGTGGTGGTGGTAGTGGCGGTAGTGGTAGTGGTAGCGGTGGCAGTAGCAGTAGTAGTAGCGGTAGCGGTAGCAGTGGCAGTAGCAGTGGTAGTGGCGGTAGCGGTGGTGGCAGCGGTAGCGGTGGTAGTAGCAGTGGTAGCGGTGGTGGTGGCAGCGGTAGTGGTGGTAGCGGTGGTGGTGGCGGTGGTGGTAGCGGTGGCGGTGGTGGTGGCAGCGGTGGTAGTGGTAGTGGTAGTGGCGGTGGTAGTGGTGGTGGTGATGGTAGTGGTGGTAGTGGTAGTGGTGGTAGTAGTGATGATGGTAGTAGTAGTGGTAGCAGTGGCGGTGGCAGTGGCGGTGGTAGTAGTAGTAGTGGTGGCAGCGGTGAGTGGTGGTGGTAGTGGTAGTGATGAGTGGCGGTAGTAGTGATGGTAGCGGTGGCAGTGGTAGTGGTAGCAGTGGTAGTGGTAGCGGTGGTAGTAGTGGCGGTGGTAGTGGTAGATGGCAGTGGCGGCGGTGATGGTAGTGGCGGTAGCAGTGGTAACGGTAGTGGTAGTGGCAGTAGTAGTGGCGGTGGTAGTGGCGGTAGTGGTGGTGGCAGTGGCAGTGGTGGCGGTAGCGGTAGTAGTGGTAGTGGTGGTAGTAGCGGTAGCGGTAGTGGTGGGCAGTGGCGGTAGTGGTAGCGGTGGCAGTGGTGGTAGCGGTGGTAGTAGCGGTAGCGGTGGTGGTGGTGGCAGTGGTGGTGGCAGCAGTGGTAGCGGTAGTAGCGGTGGTAGTGGCGGTGGCGGTGGTGGTGGCAGCGGTGGTGGTAGTGGTAGTAGCGGTGGCAGTGGTAGTGGTGGTAGCGGTAGTAGTGGTAGTGGTAGTGGCAGTGGTAGTAGTGGTGGTGGTAGTGATGATGGTAGTGGTAGCGGTGGTAGCGGTGGTAGCGGTAGTGGTGGTAGCGGTGGTAGCGGTGGTAGTGGCAGTGGTGGCAGCGGCGGCGGCAGCGGCAGCGGTAGCAGTGGCAGTGGTAGTGGTAGTGGTAGCGGTGGCGGTCGTGGTAGTGGTGGCAGTGGTAGTGGTAGCGGTGGTGGTAGTAGCGGTGGTAGTGGTAGTGAAGCAGTAGTGGTAGTGATGGCGGTGGCGGTAGCGATGATGATGGCAGCGGTAACGGTAGTGGTAGTAGTAGCGGTAGCGGTAGTGGTAGTAGTAGTAGCGGTGGCAGTAGCGGTAGTAGTGGTAGCAGCAGCGGTAGTGGTAGCGGTGGTAGTGGTAGTAGCAGTGGTGGTAGCGGTAGCGGTAGTAGTAGCAGTAGCAGCAGCGGTAGCGGTAGCAGTAGCGGTGGTAGTAGCGGTAGCGGTGGTGGCAGCGGTAGCGGTGGTAGTGGTAGCGGTGGTAGCGGTGGTGGTGGCAGCGGTGGTAGTGGTAGCGGTGGTGGCAGTGGTGGTAGCGGTGGCAGCGGTGGTGGTGGCAGCGGTGGTAGTAGTGGTAGTAGCAGTGGTAGTGGTAGTAGCGGTGGTGGTGGTGGTAGTAGTAGTAGTGGCAGTGGCGGTGGCAGTAGTGGTAGTAGCAGTGGTAGCGGCGGTGGTAGTGGTAGTAGTGGTAGCGGTAGCGGTCGTGGTAGCGGTAGCAGTGGTGGTGGCAGTGGTAGTAGTAGCGGTGGTGGTAGTGGCGGTGGTAGTGGTAGTGTAACGGTAGCGATGGTAGTGGTAGCGGTAGCGGTAGTGGTAGCAATGGTAGCAGTGGTAGTGGTAGCGGTGGTAGTAGTAGTGGTAGCAGCGGTGGTAGTAGTAGTGATGGTAGTAGTGGTAGCGGCAGTGGTGGCGGTAGCGGTAGTAGTGGTAGTAGCGGTGGCAGTGG
This sequence comes from Odontamblyopus lacepedii, assembly GCA_034769755.1. Classification (NCBI taxonomy): domain Eukaryota; kingdom Metazoa; phylum Chordata; class Actinopteri; order Gobiiformes; family Gobiidae; genus Odontamblyopus; species Odontamblyopus lacepedii. Next base: position 32,673,529 of record CM068360.1, on the reverse strand, counting down.
TAGTAGCGGTGGTAGTGGTGGTAGTGGTAGCAGTGGTGGCAGCGGTGGCGATGGTAGTAGCGGTGGCGGTGGTGGTAGTAGCAGTGGCGGTGGTGGTGGTGGTAGCGGTAGCAGTAGTAGTGGCGGTGGTAGCGGTGGTGGTGGCAGCGGTGGTAGCGGTAGTAGCGGTGGTAGTAGCAGTGGCAGTGGTGGTAGCGGCGGTAGTAGTAGTAGTGGTAGTAGCGGTAGCGGTAGCAGTGGCGGTAGTAGTGGTAGCGGTAGTAGTAGTGGCGGTGATGGTAGTAGTAGTAGTAGTAGCAGTAGTAGTAGTAGTAGCAGTAGTAGCAGTAGTAGTAGCAGTAGTAGCAGTAGTAGCAGTAGTAGCAGTAGCAGTAGTAGCAGTAGTAGTAGCAGTAGCAGCAGCAGCAGCAGCAGCAGCAGCAGTAGCAGTAGCAGTAGTAGTAGTAGTAGCAGCAGTAGTGGTAGCAGTAGTAGCAGTAGTGGTAGTATTGGTAGCAGTAGTAGTAGTAGTAGTAGTAGTAGTAGTATGACCGACCTCTTTCCTTTCCTGCTGTCTTGGCCATGCAGTTGTGTGTTTTCTGGTATGTTCCGCAGCATGAAACTTCTCTATCTCCATGGAGACCAACCACAAAGCCAGGTCACAGCTCAGATCTGTGGAGAGGCGCCCGTGTGCGCACAGTTAGCGCGCGCACGTTTCTCGAGCAGTAAAACATCTGTAACCGAGTAAACCCCAGTTAGAAGCGCTCCTGTTGGCCCAAACGTGACTCAACGGAAAGAATTCTGCCCTGTGAGTTCTCCGCGGGACAAATCCGGCACCGTCGCCATAGAAATTAACAATTCAAAACAAAATATTATACACTTAGAAGTCCTCAAATATCAGCAATCAGCAGCATGGTGACCCGCGCAGCTGACTCAGGGCTTTTGTTTCTGACCTAAAACCATGGATCTGTCACGAGATCTGTGCACTGCCCCTCTGTCCGCGAGAGAGACCCACAGTGGCCGCTCTGAGGTACTGCAGGCTTCTCTGGTACATGAGGGCGAGTTGCAGTACAGTTGTAGGGAGTATTATCTATTGCATAAAGGTGAGTTGTAGGGAGTATTATCTATTGCATAAGGGCGAGTTGTAGGGAGTATTATCTGTTCCATAGGGGTGAGTTATTGTACAGTTGTAGGGAGTATTATCTGTTACATAAAGGTGAGTTCGTACAGTTGTAGGGAGTATTATCTATCTCATAAGGGTGAGTTATTGTACAGTTGTAGGGAGTATTATCTGTTACATAAAGGTGAGTTCGTACAGTTGTAGGGAGTATTATCTATCTCATAAGGGTGAGTTATTGTACAGTTGTAGGGAGTATTATCTGTTATATAAGGGCTAGTTCTAATACAGTTGTAGGGAGTATTATCCCTACAACTATTAGGGATAATTATCTGTTACATAAGATAAGATAAGATATCCTTTATTTATAAGGGTGAGTTGTTGTACAGTTGTAGGGAGTATTATAGTATGAATGTAGTCCTGTATCTCTCACTGTTTGAGCAGAGCTATAGGAGGTAGGTTTTGACCTGGTTTTGACCTGGTTTTGACCTGGTTTTGACCTGGTTTTGATGTGGATTAGGCCTGGTTCAGATCTGGTTTTGTTAATACCGGTTTAGTCCTGGTTTAGTCCTGGTCTAGACCCGTTTTAGTCCGGATCCACTGATCGAAACGTCATTCAGTCAAAGCGGTTTGAGAGTGAGTCTGCGGGCTTTGTCTCACTTCCTTGTTTTATTAGCACTGCTTTTGACCTTGTTCTGACCTGGTTTGGTTCCTGTTTCAATCCTAGTTCAGTCCTGGTTCAGATTTTTCCTCTTTTTTTTTTTTTTTTTACTTTTAAAAAATATAAACAAAGCTTTCTTCTCTCTGATTGGTTACTCCACCTGTCAATCACGCCCTGTGAAATCAGAGAGACGGGAAACGGCTCCAGAGTCACTCGTCTTTGTAAAGTTTTATCACAGCGTGCGGTTGGGACTGTTCAGGTAACCGATTTCTTGGAATTCTTCTGTATTTTTTAGAGTTTTCCGTCGCTGTGATCGGTCAAAACCGGCCACACGGTGCACGTTTCTGTCGTCAAACTGGTGCGAGGCTCCACTGTAGCGTTGAGGACGTGATGGAGAAGAGAAAATTATACGTAAAGGTCACTTATTGTAGTTCTGAACCTAAAATATTCCGTAAACATGACGAGCGTGGAATATGGAAGGAGTTTTTTCACAATGCAAATACGTAAGATCAGTGTTCAGATGTTCCTCACACACAGGCTTCTATTCCGGGAGCGTCTTTTGACTCTGCCGTGCGTCTGACTCTGAAATCCTGGAGAACATTTCCGTCTTTAGATAAGAATAAGTTTATACACAAATGAATTATGGATGAGCCGCTGCTGCGAACCTGAGACGCTCCGACTCGGACTGATTTTATTCAAATGAGGAGACGTGACGGTTCTTCTGGGTTTAAATCAAACTCGCTGCCATCTGTGCACGTGGAGGTAACAGAATTGGCATGAACGCGGTGTAACTTTTTCGTTAGGGCTCCGTCACCTGCTTGTTTCTATGGAGATGTCGCTGCTCGGCCCAGAAAGTTCCACAGCGTGACATTAAGCAGCTCTGCTTTATGTTTTTACAATTACAGGTGGTTTCATAGCTCAAAAATACCCAGAAAAACAGGCGTTCTGACTGTGAGCGGCGTCGCCTCTCCACAGATCTGACCTGGAACTTGGTCCGGTTTGGTCTCCGTGAAGATAGAAAGGTTTAATGCCATACTGTGGAACATTCCAGACAAAGCAATAATATCTCCATGGAGAAAAGTTTCCCTCCACCAGAAAAGTTACAAAATGCACCTTGACTCGTTTTTAGACCTGGTTTAGACCTGGTTTAGACCTGGTTTAGTCCTGCTTTAGACCTGGTTTAGACCTGGTTTAGACCTAGTTTAGACCTGGTTTAGACTTCATTTAGACCTGGTTTAGACCTGATTGAGACCTGGTTTAGTCCTGCTTTAGACCTGGTTTAGTCCTGCTTTAGACCTAGTTTAGACCTGGTTTAGTCCTAGTTTTGTCAGGCTTTAGACCTGGTTTAGTCCTGCTTTAGACCTGGTTTAGTCCTGCTTTAGACCTGGTTTAGTCCAGCTTTAGACCTGGTTTAGTCCAGCTTTAGACCTGGTTTAGACCCGCTTTAGTCCTAGTTTAGAACTGCTTTAGACCTGGTTTATAACTGGTTTAGACCTGCTTTAGTCCTAGTTTAGTCCTGCTTTAGACCTGGTTTAGACCTGGCTTAGACCTAGTTTAGACCTGGTTTAGACCTGGTTGGTCCTTGTGTAGTAGAAGTGCAGGTAACAGTATGGGGACCAGAGTTGGACAAACAGCAATACAAAAACAATATAAAAAGTCCCAGTTTACCCGGGACAGTTTGAGCCCTGTGTCCTCTGTCCCAGCAGTCACACAAAACCAGTGATTTGTCCCAGTTTTATCCAAGTGTCCCAGGTGTCCATATCTTTGACCAGTCTGATCCTCTCCGACAGTGAAGGTTTCAGGTTCGGCTGAAACACACAAAACTGTGCCTGAAACTGATGCCGATGTCTCAGATTATGACCCAGAAATGAATGGACAGCGTTATGCTCTTTTCACTGTTTTATTTATATTTATAACACCCCAACCTGAGAGTGTCCCAGTTTTAAAGTTTGAAAATCAAAAACACAACTCCAGGTCGAGCTGCTCGAGTATGGAAGATCATCATCACGATTAGTTCGGTCGATACTGAAATCACGATTATTCAGACGATTATTTTTCAGTTACACGATGCATTTATACAGCATTTATCTCATTTCGTTACACTTTTTTATTGATAATTTAGGCAAAACTTTCAAATTGAAAATAAATACAAGTTACAAATCTGTACCCTAGAGCAGTTTTGTGATGTACAGAACATAAAATGAATAAAATATACTTGGAACATGAAATAAGTTATAGAAAAAAGAAAGTGGGAAGGATTTTTCAGTATGTTTTTTCAATTTTAGTATGTTTTTTTTCAGCTGGAGTTACTTTTTCTCCTGGTTTTGCAGTGGTATTTACCCACCTCTGCACATTTACTAGGGCGGTAACGATATCCAAGTCTCACGATACGATATCGTCACGGTACGAACCTCACGGTACGATATTTAAAGCTCACGATATTACGATATTCTACATAATAACAAGACTGACTTTCTAAAATGCTTTGACCAGTCATTTGGTACATTTATTGTCATTAGGGATGGAACGAAATCCAAATCTCTCTGTACCAGATTTTCACCATAAACATCTCACTGTACCAGATTTATTACAATATAAAACTGTGAATTTGCTCCTTTTTCCTCTAAAAACACCTTCACGAGACTTAATCCAAAGAATGAAGATGTAAAAGTGCTTAGAACAGTTATTTCTTCATGTCGTCTGCACCGAAACGAAGCAAAGGATCATGGTCTATGTAGTTCCCTCTGTTTTTTTAGCTATTTCAGCATCAGAACTGTTCATTTAAGCAAAGACACTTGGGATTCGATATATTGTGATGGTCCACGATGTTATTGCGAGACCTTTGACGATACGATACCACCATATGTCAGGTATCGTTACATCCCTAACATTTGTCAAAGGCACGTTGTGACAAACACAGACGCGTTTCTGCACTTTTATCGGCAAACTTCACTCGCACGTGGCCGTAGACCTGCGCCGCGCCAACACCGTCGCATAAATTTAGACGTGTTTTTGTGAGTTTTCGAGTTCTGGAGAGCGCTACGACGGTATTGTTTCAACTCGACTGTGTGAGTTTGGAGATCGTTTGACGCACAAATCGAAATCGCCGTCAAAATTTGATCTATTGCACAGCCTCGGCTCCAAGTATGTGATGAGGAAACTACTTTATAACATCAGAACATAGAGGAAAATCTGCCCTGACTGATGTGTGTGGCTGGAGAGGCTTGTCTGACGGCCATATTTCTGTCCCGACTGCCCCGGGTCAGCTGAGTGCAGGCAGAGGTAGAATAATGCACCATTACTGTCTAACTTCTACCATGGGGACAATAAAATGCAGTCAGTCTACTTAAGTACCTCCACTTTCTCCGGCCGTAATGGCTCAGAATGGCCGCTGTATGTTTTTCTATGGGACGTCGTCATCAATAATTCAAAAGCTGTTGTCTTAATGACGGTCACCAAGCACTAAAAGCTCCAGGAAGATGAAGAGGAATTAAAACGGCCCGAGTGTGGGGCGAGCTGCTCCCAGAGGATCATGGGAAATAGAGTGAGGGAGGGGGTAAGAGAAGGCCTGATATGGTCCGATCTCTGCAGACGAGCGGGGCCGGGCCCGGGACGCCACAGACTGGATGTCGTTTTGGGTTCAAATTGTTCATATTAATCCGCTCTCCGTGGTCCTGAGGTTTTTATTTTGCTATTTTGTCTGTAAATCGAGATCTGAACATGAACAACGCGCCGATGAGCTGCCGTCTTTCACACACTCGCATTAGCAGCAGGTTTGAGCGACGTTATTAGGCTAATTTTTCAGACCCAGGGTTTGTTTTCATGCCTGACGGTGACAAAAAAGGAACGAAAAAAAAAGAAAGTAAGATACCAAAAAATAACCGCCAGTTCCAAATAAACGCCGAGCAGTGTACGGTAGAGGTGTGAAGAAAAAATCGATTAAAAAGTTCATTAGTTGCATTCACTGTTCTCATGATTTAAAAAAGGTAATAATTTATATTTCATGCAGTTTAGTAAGTAAGTAAAGTTTATTTATAGAGCGCTTTTCACAGACACGGGTCACAAACTTTTAGCGTTGTTGCGCCGGCTTCCAGTTCGTTTTAGAGTTGATTTTAAGATTTCATTGTTTGTTTTTAAAGCTTTAAATGGACTCGCCCCACAGTGCGTCTCAGACCTCGTCCAAATTCACACCCCCGCGTGCAAGCTGAGGTCTGAGGTCTGAGGTCTGAGGTCTGAGGTCCAGCTCCAGCTCGTGGGGCCAAAGTCGAGACTGAAAACCCGGGGGGATCGGGCTTTTCTCTGTGTCCGGCCCTAAACTGTGGAACGTTCTGCCCCCTCACGTCCCAACAGCCCCGACAGTCGAGGGTTTTAAGTCTCGTCTTAAAACCCACTTTTACTCTGAGGCTTTTAACACCGCGTGAGTTTGTGTGCTCCTCTGCGTCTTCTGTTTATTTAATTCTACTTTGTGATTTTTATGGTGTCGCTTTAATTTGATTTGACTGGTTTTATTGTTTTAGGGCTTGTAGGACCAAATTTTAGCAGCATTTCTTTATGTTTTATCTTTGGAAACTGCTGTTTGCAAAATGTGCGACAGAAATAAAGTGGATTTGGATTTGAAAGTGCTTCACATACAAAAGATAAAAAAATTGCGTAAGACACATTCATAATAAAATCAGTCAGAACAGCTCTAAAACCTAAGAGGGCGAAACAACAAAACAGAGAAATGTTTTTAGTTGTTTTTTAAAAGCGTCCGTGAGGTCATTCCAGTTTAGGGGAGACGGCTTGAAAAGATCTGTCACCTTGTGTTTTCAAACTTGTCCAAAAGACCATTAACGAGTTTTGGTTTTTAGTTCTCGTGAAGCTGTAGTTGCCAATATTATCAGAATTAATTATTGATAAATTGCAATATATTATCCATTGTTCTAGTATCGGGGAAATCGTGATATATCAAACCATGACATGGAAATTGTGATCTGTATCGTATCATCAGACTCAAGGCAGTGCACCCTCCAGTGTGCGGTGCATTACAGGAGTCCAGACGTGGAGAGAGAAGCAGGAATCACCTGCTCCAAGTCACTAAAGATAAAACCGATTTGAGTCTGGATAAAAGCCGCAGGTGATAGAAACTGAATTTAATTGGTGCATTTATCTGCTTATCAAACTCAAAATCTTCATCAGTGACGACGCCAAGGTTGGTACTTGTAGGTTTAGTGCAGGGGTGGGCAAACTACGGCCCTGGGGCCATATGTGGCCCATTCATCTCTTTAATCTGGCCCGCAGAACTTGAATAAGTTATAATAATAAGCCTTGTTAATTTTATTTTCCCTGCATTTCTGGCTTTTCCTAATAGATATTATTTTATTTTTTATTTATTCTTTATTTGATAGGGACAGTGCATATTAATGAACATCTGCAACACTGCAGTGTAAATACGCCAGATTATAGCAAAAATGCTAATTTCCATCTGTAGTCCCGAGGCAGGTGACATCACAGCAAAAACAATGACAGGTGACAGTAACAGCAACATTACAACATTACAACATTACAACATTACAACATTACAACATTACAACATTAAAACATTACAACATTACAACATTAAAATGTTAAAACTTAGAAGTCCACAAGTCTGGTTTTCCCTTAAATCACTGTTTCAAGTGTGATGTGAAAGTGGCCGGTGCTGGAGTCTCTTATTGTCACTGGGACAGAGCTCCAGAACTGAGCCTCTGACTGAGAGCAGTTTGTCCAAACGAGGTGCTTCTGTGTGGACCTCACAGTTCCCCCGGGCCGTGGCCCTAGTTCCATCCCACAGACAGTCTTTGTTTTAATAAAATCCTGTAGCGGAGGAGGAGCCCATGTAAAACTTTATATATAAAACAACCATTTTTGGCATGTTTTGCCCGCACCCCTATGAACTAACATCAAGGACCATGTTGTCCACCCTCCTGTGGGCTCACCACCTGCAGAGGGGTTCATAGGGGGGGTCAGGTGCTATGAGTATTGGGCAGCACGCTGCCCCCGCGACCCAGCCGGATTAAGCGGGAGATGATGGATGGATGGACAACCATTTTTAAAATGAACAAAATTATTAAAATTAAGCAATTTATACTTGTCTGAAATAGTGCAGTGGTGGACTGAGAATGGTTTATTGTCCAATATTTTTAAAGTTTTTTTTAAAAAGTGATTCAACTGGTTTAAGTGTTGTGCCAGCAGTAAGTGCCCATGTGGTTATGCAGTCCTCTATATGCCACAGGATCATGGAGTGTAAAAACATTCGTGCCGCATATAGAGTCATAAAGGGTCTTTGCCGGTCTAAAATTCACCAAGTTAAAATGAACAGTTTTTGTGAGGCGCTTAATGTGTTTCTTGAATGTTAATGTCGGGTCCAGCGTCAGTCCCGAGTATTTAAACTCTTTGACGAGACTGAGTTCTACTCCGTCCAGGAAAACACTGGACCGCTGCAGCTCAGTTGTTTTTTTACTGAACAACATGCAAACAGTTTATATACTGACCTCTGTGGACGTTATTGTTGTTGTTATAAACTATTATCACAACAGCAGGAAGTGCTGCGATGTCGAGCCGGGTCACTTCTGGTCGATGCTTTTCTACGGCAAAATCCCTGTGGAAAAGTGTGGCGTATTTTTGAGCAGCTTCATAAATCTGCACCAACACCAAATCTTCATCCAACAAGACGAAGAACAGATTCTGTCCATGAAGAAAGATGAAAACTTAAAGGAAACGACGACGAGCATCAGTGAAACGACTGAGCAACACTAACGTTCTGGTCCTGAAGAAAACAGAAGGAACTTGTTCAGACTGAATCTAGAATTAAAATAAAAGATTGATTTTATGATGTTGATATTTGCACAAATAGATTTGTCCAGTTTAAATGGTCGACATTTAATCTGGACCATTTAAACTGCACAAATCTCTCAGTCTTTGCTGATATCGTCATCACAGAAACGATTTTGAACAAGTTCCTTCTGTTTTCTTCAGGACCAGAACGTTCGTGTCGCTCAGTCGTTTCACTGATGCTCGTCGTCGTTGTTTCCTTCAAGTTTTCGTCTTTCTTCCCTCGATCGTTGTGGATAAATTCTTCATGGACAGAATCCGTTCTTTGTCGACCTTGTTGGATGAAGATTTGGTGTTGGTGCAGATTTATGGAGCACTTTTCCACAGGGATTTTGTCGTAGACATGAAGATCTGACTTTTCCGACACGAGGGGGACGTTCATGTGAATTTTCCCATCGTGCAAGTCATTTTTCCGGTCATTCATTTGATGCGCCGGCTAAAATCGGGCACCAACTACAGTGTTTTAAGTGTTCCTTTTTTTCCTCTTATGAAGTGGATTAGCAAAACACTCCATCCATCTGCTCCTGGTCCGGCCCTGCTGCCAAATTTTAGAACCGCTTCTGGCCCACGAGTCGAAAAGTTCGTCCACCCCTGCCCCGTGTCAAACTGAAAATGAGTCGACGCGCTTCATAAACACAACAATTTCCATTTTCGTAGCCGGCCAAGCCTTGATGTCAACTGAACATTTCAGCAGGCAAGACATTTCAGCCACATTTCCCAGCATGAATTTGAGGAAAAAATGCGTGAAAAACCTCTGTCCAAACTCGAGACGGTCCAACCACAGCCGCTCGTTTGTGTCACGCACGTCTCGAAAACGCAGAGGACGTCTCGAGGAAATTCTTGTGTCCTTCAGAACGAAGTCTATAACTTCTTTTACCTGTGATAAATAAGAGTTCAGTCGCCGATTCCGCTTAAATCCCCAAAGGAAATAAGAGCAGGAGGTGAGATCGTTAAACAAATAAATTAGACTTGTGGAAATAAGTGACTGAGCTGCATTCCAAGGACTAGTTCACTTTTGGTTTAGTCCTGGTTTAGGCCGCATTTAGTCCTTTGTTCAGTCCCGGTTTAGTCCTGATTTAGTCGTGGTTTTAGACCTGGTTAATCCTGGTTTACTTCTGGTCTAGCCCTGGTTCAGTCCTGTTTTGGTCCTGGTTTAGTCCTGGTTTAGTCCTGGTTCAGTCCTGTTTTGGTCCTGTTTTGGTCCTGGTTTAGTCCTGGTTTAGTAATGGTCTAGTCCTGGTTCAGTCCTGGTTTGGTCCTGTTTTGGTTCTTGTTTAGTCCAGATTTAGTTCTTGTTCAGTCCTGGTTTAGATCTGGTTTAGTCCTGGTTTAGTTCTGGTCTAGTTCTGGTATACTCCTGGTTTAGTCTTGGTTTAGTCTTGGTTTAGTCTTGGTTTAGTCCTGGTTTAGTTGTGATTCAGTCCTGGTTTAGTCCTGATTCAGTCCTGGTTTAGTCCTGGTTTTAGACCTGGTTAATCATGGTTTACTTCTGGTCTAGCCCTGGTTTGGTCCTGTTTCAGTTCTGGTTTAGTCCTGGTGTAATCCTGGTATAGTTCTGGTTTAGTCCTGGTGTAATCCTGGTATAGTTCTGGTTTAGTCGTGGTCTAGTCCTGGTCTAGTCCTGGTCTAGTCCTGGTTTAGTCCTCGTTCAGTCCTGGTCTAAGTCTTGATTTTCACAGTTTTCTGACGCGTAAATCACCAAACAACCTCCTTTTCTGAAGTCGTTTTAGGTGAACACGGCGTTTTAAACTGTCCATAATCTAATGTAACGATCGTCGGGCGCAGCCGACAAAAGCACAGTACGGAACTTTCCCTCTTTGAGCGCCTCTCCCTGAATAACCCCATAATAAACTCACTTAAACTGTGAGTCCCGTTGGTCCTTTTCCCCGGCAGCGCCCGCGCCCCCGATTTATTTACATCCAAAACAATCTGTGTGTCGCTTTTCAATATAAAACCAGAAATGAGAAAATGGAAAGACAATTTCTTTTCTTCATTTGTTTGTCTCAAAGCTGAAATAAAAAAAACTGATCATGATTTGTTTTTTTTGTTTTTTTCAGTTTTTGATTTTGTGTTTAAATGAAGAAGGGAAAAAACGGAGAACGAACGTTTCCCCGAACCAGGACTGAACCAGGACTAGACCAGGACTAGACCAGGACTGAACCAGGACTGAACCAGGACTGAACCAGGACTGAACCAGGACTAGACCAGGACTGAACCAGGACTGAACCAGGACTGAACCAGGACTGAACCAGGACTAGACCAGGACTAGACCAGGACTGATCCAGGACTGAACCAGGACTGAACCAGGACTGAACCAGGACTAGACCAGGACTGATTCAGGACTGAACCAGGACTGAACCAGGACTAGACCAGGACTGAACCAGGACTGAACCAGGACTAGACCAGGACTGAACCAGGACTGAACCAGGACTGAACCAGGACTAGACCAGGACTGAACCAGGACTGAACCAGGACTAGACCAGGACTGAACCAGGACTAGACCAGGACTGAACCAGGACTGAACCAGGACTGAACCAGGACTGAACCAGGACTGAACCAGGACTAGACCAGGACTGAACCAGGACTGAACCAGGACTGAACCAGGACTAGACCAGGACTGAACCAGGACTGAACCAGGACTGAACCAGGACTGAACCAGGACTAGACCAGGACTGAACCAGGACTGAACCAGGACTGAACCAGGACTAGACCAGGACTGAACCAGGGCTGAACCAGGGCTGAACCAGAACTAGACCAGGACTAGACCAGGACTGAACCAGGACTGAACCAGGACTGAACCAGGACTGAACCAGGACTGAACCAGGACTGAACCAGGACTAGACCAGGACTGAACCAGGACTGAACCAGGACTGAACCAGGACTGAACCAGGACTGAACCAGGACTGAACCAGGACTAGACCAGGACTGAACCAGGACTGAACCAGGACTGAACCAGGACTAGACCAGGACTGAACCAGGACTAGACCAGGACTAAACCAAGACTGAACAAGAACTAAACCAGAAATAAACTAGGACTAAACCAGGACTAAATCATGACTAACCCAGGACTGAACCAGGTCCAAACCAGGACTGAACCAGGAAGAATAAACCATGATTAAACCAGGACTGAGCCAGATCTAAACCAGGTCTAACACCCCTTCTACCCCAGTTTAGACCTGATTTAGACCTGACTCAGTCCTGGTTTAGTCCTGGTTCAGTCCTGGTTTAGATGTAGTCGCTCCACACGGGATATTAGGACCAGGAGTTTGGTTCGGGAAACGGGCAACGTCGTCCTTTTTTTCCATTATTCATTTAAACCCAAAACTGAAAAAAACAAAAACAAATCCTTCTCAGTTTTTTCATTTTGGTTTTGGAGACAAACAAGGAATAAAAGAATTGTTTTTTTGTTTTCTCATTTTTGCTTTCATATTGAAAAACAAATGAACGACACGCGGCTTCAAAACCCCCATCGATCTCACGTTACAACATTAATCTCACACTCGACTCGTTCGATTTGCCTCGTTAATTCTGACCAATCCTGCTTTTTCCATTTGATTTCCTTCATTCCGGCTTTTACGTGCGGATTAAACAGGTTCGGTCCCGTCGTGAATGGGGGAGCGAGCAGGTTACGGCGACGGATCACATGAGGAATTGGAAATGACAAGAAAACATGTTTGTATAAATGAAATGAGCGGTCACGGCGCGCAAAGAAGTGTGTAAGGCAAAGCACGCGTCACCGGGATGATTAATGTCGTTGCGGGAATGGAAAAAAACACACTTTAAAGCTGAAATGTGTGTAAAAGTGCATTTTTCTTTCATAACGTTAATAGTTTTTCTTAAAACGATGCAAAAAAGTCGTGTTTTAATGTCGTTTCCTCCTCAAAAACAGACCTGGAGTTGTGTTTTGTTTCATTCATGCTTAAGTAACTCTTTATTATTAATCTGTTTACATCTCTAAAGCTCGAAACGCTCCGTTCCACCTTGTGATGTCATGAAAAGCGGTAGTTTTCAAGTGAACAGCTCCTTTTACCTTTTAGTTCAGAAGAATTTAGACCCATTTCAGTCCTGGTTTAGTCCTGATTTAGTCCTAGTTTAGTCCTGGTTTAGTCCTGGTTTAGACATTGTTTAGTCCTAGTTTAGTCCTGATTTAGACCTGGTTTAGTCCTGGTGTAGTCCTGGTTTAGTCCTGGTTTAGTCCTGGTTTAGACATTGTTTAGTCCTAGTTTAGTCCTGGTTTAGACATTGTTTAGTCCTAGTTTAGTCCTGATTTAGACCTGGTTTAGTCCTGGTGTAGTCCTGGTTTAGTCCTGGTTTAGTCTTGGTTTAGTCTTGGTTTAGTCCTAATTTAGTCTTGGTTTAGTCCTAGTTCAGATGTGGTTTAGTCCTGGTTTAATCCTGGTGTAGTCCTAGTTTAGTCCTGGTTTGCCTTGGTTATGTCCTAATTTAGTCCTAGTTTAGTCCTTGTTCTTTACTGGTTTAGTTCTGGTTTAGTCCTTGTTCAGTCCTGGTTTAGTTTTGGTTTAGTCCTAATTTAGTCCTGGTTTAGTCCTTGTTCTGTACTGGTTTAGTCCTGGTTTAGTCCTTGTTCAGTCATGGTTTAGTTCTGGTTTAGTCCTTGTTCTGTACTGGTTTAGTCCTGGTTTAGTCCTTGTTCAGTCATGGTTTAGTCCTGGTTTAGTCCTGGTTTAGTCTTGGTTTGGTCCTGGTTTAGTCTTTGTTCAGTCATGGTTTGGTCCTTGTTCAGTCCTAGTTTAGTCCTGGTTTAGACCTGGTTTAGTCCTGGTTTAGTCTTGGTTATGTCCTACTTTAGTCCTAGTTTAGTCCTTGTTCTGTTACTGGTTTAGTCCTTGTTCAGTCATGGTTTAGTTCTGGTTTAGTCCTTGTTCTGTACTGGTTTAGTCCTGGTTTAGTCCTTGTTCAGTCCTGGTTTAGTCTTGGTTATGTCCTACTTTAGTCCTAGTTTAGTCCTTGTTCTGTTACTGGTTGAGTCCTGGTTTAGTCCTTTTACCTTTACCTTCAGCACAGATCGGCAATTCCAGGACTTTGAGATGATCCATATGATTCTAGTGAAGGTGTGTGGAGTTTAAAAACGCAGTGGAGCACTTCCTGTATCACCGCATGACATCACGAGGTGGAACAGAGCTTAAAGGCGCTGCGGCTGATATTTTATTTGATTTATTTTTTTGCTTTCTCCCATGTTGAAACATAATTCCCTCATCAAAAACTCTCTTGAGCGGTGAGATTCTCTGAAGGGGAAGTGACTCAGGGCTCTGAAAATAGAAGTCAGATGTATTAAATATGCTAATAAGTTGTTTTTTTGCGAATACATCATTTTCAAAACTGTAAAAATGAACTCTGTGATCTAAATATGTGATGTGTTGCAGTTAATTCCCCATAGAAGTGTAAACCCTCCTTTAAAAAACAGAACTAGATCTGGTTTAGTCCTGGTTTAGTCCTAATTCAGTACTTGTTTAGTCCTCGTTTAGTCTTGGTTATGTCCTAATTCAGTCCTGGTTCAGTCCTGGTTTTGTCCTGGTTTAGTCTTAGTTCAAGAGTGGTTTAGTCCTGGTTTGGTCCTGGTTTAGTCCTGGTTTGGTCCTGGTTTAGTCCTGGTTTAGTCCTTGCTCAGTCCTAGTTTAGTCCTGGTTTAGACCTGGTTTAGTCCTGGTTTAGTCCAAGTTTTGTCCTTGTTCAGTCCTAGTTTAGTCCTGGTTTAGACCTGATTTAGTCCTGGTTTAGTCCGGGTTTAGTCTTTGTTCAGCCATGGTTTGGTCCTGGTTTGGTCCTGGTTTGGTCCTGGTTTAGTCCTAGTTTAGTACTGGTTTAGTCCTGGTTTGGTCCTTGTTCAGTCCTAGTTTAGTCCTGGTTTAGACCTGGTTTAGTCCTGGTTTAGTACTGGTTTAGTCCTGGTTTGGTACTTGTTCAGTCCTAGTTTAGTCCTGGTTTAGACCTGGTTTAGTCCTGGTTTGGTCCTGGTTTAGTCATGGTTTGGTCCTGGTTTAGTCCTGGTTTAGTCATGGTTTGGTCCTGGTTTAGTCCTGGTTTAGTCCTGGTTCAGTCCAAGTTTTGTCCTTGTTCAGTCCTGGTTTAGTCCTGGTTTAGTCCTGGTTTAGTCATGGTTTAGTCCTGGTTTAGTCATGGTTTAGTCCTGGTTCAGTCCTGGTTTAATCCTGATTTAGTTCTGTTTTTTACTAGTTTTCGTCTTTGTTTCGTCCTGGTTCATTACTGATTTAGTACTGATTTAGAACTGGTTTATCCTTGTTCAGTCTTGATTTAGTTTAGACCTTATTAAGTCCTGGTTTAGTTCTGTATTAGTCCTTTTTCAGTCCTTGTTTAGTCCTGTTAATACTTGGTGTATAGTCCTGGTTCTTGATTTGGTCCCCATTTGGTCCATTTTAGTTCTGGTTCAAATCCTGATCCAGTCCTGGTTTAGTCCTGGTTTAGTCCTCACATAGTCCTTGCATATAGTCCAAGTTCAGTCCTGGTTTAGTCCTGGTTTAGTCCTGGTTTAGTCCTCACATAGTCCTTGCATATAGTCCAAGTTCAGTCCTGGTTTAGTCCTGGTTTAGTCCTGGTTTAGTCCTCACATAGTCCTTGCATATAGTCCAAGTTCAGTCCTGATCCAGTCCTGATCCAGTCCTGGTTTAGTCCTGGTTTAGTCCTGGTTTAGTCCTCACATAGTCCTTGCATATAGTCCAAGTTCAGTCCTGGTTTAGTCCTGGTTTAGTCCTCACATAGTCCTCACATAGTCCTTGCATATAGTCCAAGTTCAGTCCTGATCCAGTCCTGATCCAGTCCTGGTTTAGTCCTGGTTTAGTCCTGGTTTAGTCCTCACATAGTCCTTGCATATAGTCCAAGTTCAGTCCTGATCCAGTCCTGGTTTAGTCCTGGTTTAGTCCTGGTTTAGTCCTGGTTTAGTCCTCACATAGTCCTTGCATATAGTCCAAGTTCAGTCCTGGTTTAGTCCTGGTTTAGTCCTCACATAGTCCTTGCATATAGTCCAAGTTCAGTCCTGGTTTAGTCCTGGTTTAGTCCTCACATAGTCCTTGCATATAGTCCAAGTTCAGTCCTGATCCAGTCCTGGTTTAGTCCTGGTTTAGTCCTGGTTTAGTCCTCACATAGTCCTTGCATATAGTCCAAGTTCAGTCCTGATCCAGTCCTGGTTTAGTCCTGGTTTAGTCCTGGTTTAGTCCTGGTTTAGTCCTGGTTTAGTCCTCACATAGTCCTTGCATATAGTCCAAGTTCGGTCCTGGTTTAGTCCTGGCCTGTTGCTCCACACACAGCTGCACTCAGACCTGTTTTAGTCCAGGTTCAGACCCACAGAACCTCCTCGTCCTTCGCTCCAGATAAAACTGGAATCGTAAATATTTTCACAGGTCGTTTTAAACCACTTTGACATTAACGCTGGTTTGTTTATCTGGAGTTAATTCTGAAGTGTTTCGCCTCGAGGTCTCGCGGTTCTTTCCCCACCAAGGTCTCCCCTCCACCGCTTCAGACCGATTAAGTCCTGGTTCAGGTCTGGTTTAGTCCTAATTTAGACTGGTGTGGCCCTGGCTTAGTCCCGTTTTAGACCTGGTACAAATCCTAGTCAAGTTCTGTTTAGTCTTTGTGTGGTCATTTTTAGTCTTCATTTAATTCTGATTTAGTTCTTGTTAAGCCTTTGTTTAGTCCTGGTTTAGTCTTGGTTTAATCCTCATTAAATCTTTGTTTAATCCTGGTTTAGTCCTGATTTAGTCTTGGTTTAGTCCTGATTTAGTCTTGGTTTAGTCCTGATTTAGTCTTGATTTTGTCCTCATTTAATTTCGGTTTAGTTCTCTTTTGGTCTTTGTTTAGTCCTGGTTTAGTCCTTGTTTAGTCTTGGTTTAATCCTGGTTTAGTCCTGGTTTAGTCCTGGTTCAGTCTTGGTTTTGTCAGTGTTTAGTCTTGGTTTAGTTCTCTTTTGGTCTTTGTTTAGACCTCATTTGGTCTTTGTTTAGTCCTGGTTTATTCCTGGTTTAGTCCTGGTTTAATCTTGGTTTAGTCTTGTTTAGTCCTGATTTTAATCTTGGTTTAGTCCTTGTTTAGTATTGGTTTAGTCCTGGTTTAGTCCTGGTTTAGTCCTGGTTTAGTCTTGGTTTTGTCAGTGTTTAGTCTTGGTTTAGTTCTCTTTTGGTCTTTGTTTAGTCCTTGTTTAGTCCTGGTTTAGTCCTGGTTTAGTCCTGGTTTAGTCCTGGTTTAGTCCTGGTTTAGTCTTGGTTTTGTCAGTGTTTAGTCTTGGTTTAGTTCTCTTTTGGTCTTTGTTAAGTCCTGGTTTAGTCCTGGTTTAGTCCTGGTTTAGTCCTGGTTTAGTCCTGGTTTAGTCTTGGTTTTGTCAGTGTTTAGTCTTGGTTTAGTTCTCTTTTGGTCTTTGTTAAGTCCTGGTTTAGTCCTGGTTTAGTCCTGGTTTAGTCTTGGTTTTGTCAGTGTTTAGTCTTGGTTTAGTTCTCTTTTGGTCTTTGTTAAGTCCTGGTTTAGTCCTTGTTTAGTCCTGGTTTAGTCCTGGTTTAGTCCTGGTTTAGTCCTGGTTTAGTCCTGGTATCTTTTAGACCTGCTTTAATCCAGAATGAACCAACCTAAAAAAAACCACATGGGAATTACAAATATTTTCTCAGAGATTATTTCAAACCACTTTTACCGTCTTCATGAATATTTCAGCTTTGTTTAATTCTGAAGTTTTGCACCTGTGGGTCAGACTCGGCTCCTCCTCCTCCTCCTCTTCCTCTGTTTTTTGTTTTCTTTTGTTTTCATTTGTTTTCTTTTGTTTTCTTTTGTTCGGGGAGTTTGTGGCGTCCGTCTCGTGGACCTCACACGAACGCAGGAGCAGAAAGTCGCCTTTAAATCACAGCCCGTCATCTCGGCGAGAAAAGAGAGGGGGAGGAAGGAGGAGAGGAAGCGATGGAGGAGGAGAAAGAGAGAGGGAGGAAAAGGGAAGAGAGGAAGAAAGAAAAAGAGACACTGACAACAACTGACACTACACAGCCAGTGGTTTTCTGTGTGAATGTGTGTGAAAGAAGGAGAGAAAGATGGAGAAAAGGAGGAAGAAGGGAGCGAGAGAAAGAGAGAGGGAGAAATAGAAGAGAGAAAAGAGGGAGGAGAGAGGGACAGAGGGAAGAGGGCGAACGTCAACATCTTCTACCGTTCATTCTCTCTATTTTGGATGTAAATATGTGTGAAAGAAAGAGAGAGAGAGAAAAGAGGAGAGAGAGAGGGGGAGAAGAGAAAGAGAGAAAGAAAGAGAGAAAGAAAGAGACACTGATAACAATTGACACTGCACAGCTGAGGGTTTTTATGTGTAAATGTGTGTGAAAGAGGGAGGAAAAAAAATGGAAAGATGGAGGTAGAGAGAGAGAGAGAAAGGGGGAGGAAGAAGGGAGTGCGAGAAATAGAAGAGAGAAGGAAAAAGAGAAAAGAGGAGAGGGGGACGGAGGGAAGAGGGCGAGCATCAACGTCCACTGTTCATTTTCTGGTTTTGTATGTAAGTATGTGAGAAAGAAAGAGAGAGGGGGAGAAAGGAGGAGAGAGAAAGAGAGAAGAGGAGGAAGGAGAGAAAAGGAGGAGAGAGACAGAGAGAGACGGAGGGAAGAGGGTCGGTGTCGGCATCTTCTACTGGTAATTCTCTGGTTTTGTATGTAAATGTGTGAAAGACAGAAGAGAGGGAAGAGAGAAAGAAGAAAAGAGAAAGAGAGGGAGGAAGAGAAAGAGGGAGAGAGGTAGGAAAAGGGAAGAAAGGAAGAAAGAGAGAAAGATAAAGATACTAACAACAACTGACACTACACGGCCAATGTTTTTATGTGTAAATGTGTGTGAAAGAGGGAGGAAAAAATGGAAAGATGGAGAGAGAGAAAAGGAGGAAGAAGGGAGTGAGAGAAAGAGAGAGGGAGAAATAGAAGAGAGAAAAGAGAAGAGGGCGAGAATATGTGTCCTTGTTCAGTCCTGGTTTAGTCCTGGTTTAGTCCTGGTTCAGTCTTGGTTCAGTCCCGGTTTAGTCCCGTTTCAGTCCCGGTTCAGTCCCGGTTCAGTCCCGGTTCAGTCTCGGTTCAGTCCCGGTTCAGTCCCGGTTCAGTCCCGGTTCAGTCTTGGTTTAGTCCCGGTTCAGTCCCGGTTCAGTCCCGGTTCAGTCTTGGTTCAGTCTTGGTTCAGTCCCGGTTCAGTCCCGGTTCAGTCCCGGTTCAGTCCCGGTTCAGTCTTGGTTCAGTCTCGGTTCAGTCCCGGTTCAGTCCCGGTTCAGTCCCGGTTCAGTCTTGGTTTAGTCCCGGTTCAGTCCCGGTTCAGTCCCGGTTCAGTCTTGGTTCAGTCTTGGTTCAGTCCCGGTTCAGTCCCGGTTCAGTCCCGGTTCAGTCCCGGTTCAGTCTTGGTTCAGTCCTGATTTTGTCTTTGTTCAGTCCTGGTTCAGTCCCGGTTCAGTCTTGGTTCAGTCCCGGTTCAGTCCCGGTTCAGTCTCGGTTCAGTCTCGGTTCAGTCCCGGTTCAGTCCCGGTTCAGTCCCGGTTCAGTCTCGGTTCAGTCCCGGTTCAGTCCCGGTTCAGTCTCGGATCAGTCGGTTCAGTCTTGGTTCAGTCCGGTTCATTCCCGGTTCAGTCCCGGTTCAGTCTCTCGGATCAGTCCCGGTTCAGTCCCGGTTCAGTCCCGGTTCAGTCTCGGTTCAGTCCCGGTTCAGTCCCGGTTCAGTCCCGGTTCAGTCCCGGTTCAGTCTTGGTTCAGTCCCGGTTCAGTCCCGGTTCAGTCCCGGTTCAGTCCCGGTTCAGTCCCGGTTCAGTCTCGGTTCAGTCCCGGTTCAGTCCCGGTTCAGTCCCGGTTCAGTCTTGGTTTAGTCCCGGTTCAGTCCCGGTTCAGTCCCGGTTCAGTCTTGGTTCAGTCTTGGTTCAGTCCCGGTTCAGTCCCGGTTCAGTCCCGGTTCAGTCCCGGTTCAGTCTTGGTTCAGTCCTGATTTTGTCTTTGTTCAGTCCTGGTTCAGTCCCGGTTCAGTCCTGGTTCAGTCCCGGTTCAGTCTCGGTTCAGTCTCGGTTCAGTCCCGGTTCAGTCCCGGTTCAGTCCCGGTTCAGTCCCGGTTCAGTCTTGGTTCAGTCCTGGTTCAGTCCCGGTTCAGTCCCGGTTCAGTCCCGGTTCAGTCTTGGTTCAGTCCCGGTTCAGTCCCGGTTCAGTCTCGGTTCAGTCCTGGTTCAGTCTCGGTTCAGTCCCGGTTCAGTCCCGGTTCAGTCCCGGTTCAGTCCCGGTTCAGTCCTGGTTCAGTCCTGGTTCAGTCTCGGTTCAGTCCCGGTTCAGTCCTGGTTTAGTCCTGGTTCAGTCCTGGTTCAGTCCCGGTTCAGTCCTGGTTTATATAACTTTCCGCCTCCTGGTTGTGGGTTGGATTGTTTCTCTTTCTTCTAAATAAACATGTGGGTCCTGCTGAGGCGTTCAGCTCCGTCCATTCAGAAAGTGTGTGTGGTTTCCGTGGTAACGCAGGTGCAGGTCATGTGACTCGGCTGCTGCTTTTTAAAAGGAAAAATAAAAAAATAAAAAACCTAAAAACCATGGAAGTCGTCAACAGAGTCAGGCCGACTCGGAGAAAACAGGGTCTGCAAATGTGACAGTTTAGGAAAAGCTGGGTCATGTTTAGTCCTGGTTTAGTCCTGGTTTCCACCTAATTTAGACCATGTTTAGACCTGGTTTAGACCTGGTTTAGTCCTGGTTTAGACCTGGTTTAGTCCTGGTTTAGTCCTGGTTTAGACCAGGTTTAGACTTGATTTAGCCCTGGTTTGGTCCTGGTTTAGTCCTGGTTTAGACCAGGTTTAGACTTGATTTAGCCCTGGTTTGGTCCTGGTTTAGTCCTGGTTTTTTGACATGGTTCAAATCTGATTTAGTCCTGGTTTAGACTTGATTTAGACCTGGTTTAGTCCTTATTTAGTCTGTTCTCTGTTCTGTTCTCTTTTAATCTTTGTTTAATCCTGGTTTAGTCTTGGTTTAGTCCTCATTTAGTGCTTGTTCAGTCCTGATTTAGTCCTGTTCGAGTCCTGGTTCAATCCTGCTTTAGTCCTGGTTTAGTCCTTGTTTAGTGCTTGTTTAGTCCTGGTTCAGTCCTGGTTTAGTCCTTGTTTAGTCCTGGTTCAGTCCTGGTTTAGTCCTTGTTTAGTCCTGGTTCAGTACTGGTTTAGTCCTTGTTTAGTGCTTGTTTAGTCCTGGTTCAGTCCTGGTTTAGTCCTTGTTTAGTCCTGGTTCAGTCCTGGTTTAGTCCTTGTTTAGTCCTGGTTCAGTACTGGTTTAGTCCTTGTTTAGTGCTTGTTTAGTGCTTGTTTAGTGCTTGTTTAGTCCTGGTTTAGTCCTTGTTTAGTCCTTGTTTAGTCCTTGTTTAGTCCTTGTTTAGTCCTTGTTTAGTCCTTGTTTAGTGCTTGTTTAGTGCTTGTTTAGACCTGGTTCAGTCCCGGTTCAGTCCTTGTTCAGTCATGATTTAGTTCTGGTTCAGTCCTGGTTCAGTCCCGGTTTAGTCCTGGTTCAGTCCCGGTTCAGTCCCGGTTCAGTCCTGGTTCAGTCCCGGTTCAGTCCTGGTTCAGTCCTGGTTCAGTCCCGGTTTAGTCCTGGTTCAGTCCCGGTTCAGTCCCGGTTCAGTCCTGGTTCGGTCCTGGTTCAGTCCTGGTTCAGTCCTGGTTCGGTCCTGGTTCAGTCCTGGTTCAGTCCCGGTTCAGTCCATGAATCGCTGCACCAGAGGTCGGTGAACTTAAATATTTACCCCACGTTCTTCTGCCTCTTATCTCCAAGCGCAGCTCCAAACATGTGTCCGAGCACGGCTCCCCCGGTGGATCCTCGGTGCGATAACGCTTCACACTCTGGGCTTTTCCTCATCCTCTTGTCCCGAGTCAAATCACATTCACAAACTCACCGCTGTGTGACGGCAAACACAAACACCGCCAGATCACAGCCCCGATCTGCTCCTCTGCTCCTCTGCTCCTCTGCTCCTCTGACCCTCTGCTCCTCCGCTCCTCTGCTCCTCTGCTCCTCTGCTCCTCTGCTCTTCTGCTCCTCTGCTCCTCTGCTCCTCTGCTCCTCTGCTCCTCTGCTCCTCTGCTCTTCTGCTCTTCTGCTCCTCTGCTCCTCTGCTCCTCTGCTCTTCTGCTCCTCTGCTCCTCTGCTCTTCTGCTCCTCTGCTCCTCTGCTCTTCTGCTCTTCTGCTCCTCTGCTCCTCTGCTCTTCTGCTCCTCTGCTCCTCTGCTCTTCTGCTCCTCTGACCCTCTGCTCTTCTGCTCTTCTGCTCCTCTGCTCCTCTGCTCCTCTGCTCTTCTGCTCCTCTGCTCCTCTGCTCTTCTGCTCTTCTGCTCCTCTGCTCCTCTGCTCCTCTGCTCCTCTGCTCTTCTGCTCCTCTGCTCCTCTGCTCCTCTGCTCTTCTGCTCCTCTGCTCCTCTGCTCTCACCTCCTCTGCTCCTCTGCTCCTCTGCTCCTCTGCTCTCACCTCCTCTGCTCCTCTGCTCCTCTGCTCTCACCTCCTCTGCTCCTCTGCTCCTCTGCTCCTCTGCTCCTCTGCTCTTCTGCTCCTCTGCTCCTCTGCTCCTCTGCTCCTCTGCTCTTCTGCTCCTCTGCTCCTCTGCTCCTCTGCTCTTCTGCTCCTCTGCTCCTCTGCTCCTCTGCTCCTCTGCTCCTCTGCTCTTCTGCTCTTCTGCTCCTCTGCTCCTCTGCTCTTCTGCTCCTCTGCTCCTCTGCTCCTCTGCTCCTCTGCTCTTCTGCTCCTCTGCTCCTCTGCTCCTCTGCTCCTCTGCTCCTCTGCTCTTCTGCTCCTCTGCTCTTCTGCTCCTCTGCTCCTCTGCTCCTCTGCTCTTCTGCTCCTCTGCTCCTCTGCTCCTCTGCTCCTCTGCTCCTCTGCTCCTCTGCTCCTCTGCTCCTCTGCTCCTCTGCTCCTCTGCTCCTCTGCTCCTCTGCTCTCACCTCCTCTGCTCCTCTGCTCTTCTGCTCCTCTGCTCTTCTGCTCCTCTGCTCCTCTGCTCCTCTGCTCTTCTGCTCCTCTGCTCCTCTGCTCTTCTGCTCCTCTGCTCCTCTGCTCCTCTGCTCTTCTGCTCCTCTGCTCCTCTGCTCCTCTGCTCCTCTGCTCTTCTGCTCCTCTGCTCCTCTGCTCTTCTGCTCCTCTGCTCCTCTGCTCTTCTGCTCCTCTGCTCTTCTGCTCCTCTGCTCTTCTGCTCCTCTGCTCTTCTGCTCCTCTGCTCTTCTGCTCTTCTGCTCCTCTGCTCCTCTGCTCTTCTGCTCCTCTGCTCCTCTGCTCTTCTGCTCCTCTGCTCCTCTGCTCCTCTGCTCCTCTGCTCTTCTGCTCCTCTGCTCCTCGGCTCCTCGGCTCCTCGGCTCCTCTGCTCCTCTGTTCCTCTGCTCCTCTGCTCTTCTGCTCCTCTGCTCCTCTTTTCCTCTGCTCTTCTGCTCCTCTGCTCCTCTGCGCAAAATAAAGTTTGAATTGTTTGTTTTTCAGCTTGAGCCAAACGAGGACTAGACCAGGCCTAAACCAGAACCAAACCAGGGCTAACCCAATACTAAACCAGGACTTAACCAGGGCTTGACCAGAACTAACCCAGGCCCAAACCAGGACTAACCAAATATTAAACCAGGGCTAAATCAGGACTAAACCAGGTCTAAAGGAGCTCTAAACTAGGACTAAAGCAGTTCTAAACCAGGTATAAACCAGGACTAAACCAGGTCTAACCAGGCCTAAAGCAGGACTAAACTAGGACTAAAGCAGGTCTAAAGCAGGACTGTACTAGGACTAAAGCAGGTCTTGGTCTAAGTTTAAACCAGGTCTAAAAATGGTCTAAACCAGGTCTAAACGAGGTCTAAAAATGGTCTAAACCAGGTCTAAACCAGGTCTAAAAATGGTCTGAACCAGGTCTAAACCAGGTCTAAACTAGGACTAAACCAGGGCTAGACCAAAGCTAAACCAGGACTGTACCAAGACTGAACCAGGACTAAACCAGGACTAAACCAGGGCTAAACCGGGACTAGACCAGGATTAAACCAGGACTAAATTGGGACTAAACCAGGTCTAAACCGGGGTTAAACTAGGACTAAACCAGGACTGAACCGGGACTAAAACAGGACTAAACATGGACTGAACCAGGACCGAACCAGGACTAAATCAGGACTAAATTGGGGCTAAATCAGAACTAAAGTAACACTAAACCAGGACTGAAAAAGACTTTTGTTTTTAAATTGAATCCCGTTCTCAAACTCACCGCTGTGTGACCACAAACACAAACTCCGCCGGATCACAGTCCGGATCACAGTCCGGATCACAGTCCGGATCACAGTCCGGATCACAGTCCGGATCACACTCCGGATCACAGTCCGGATCACAGTCCGGATCACAGTCCGGATCACACTCCGGATCACAGTCCGGATCACACTCCGGATCACAGTCCGGATCACAGTCCGGATCACACTCCGGATCACACTCCGGATCACACTCCGGATCACAGTCCGGATCACACTCCGGATCACACTCCGGATCACACTCCGGATCACAGTCCGGATCACACTCCGGATCACACTCCGGATCACACTCCGCCATCTCTGCTCCTCCACTTCTCCACTTCTCTGCACGAAAACTTTAAATTGTTTTTTTGTTTTTGTTTTTTTGGCTCGACAAAACAAAGAGAAAATGAAGATTAAACTGTGCTGTGGTCGCAGAACAGAACTGTTTTCATCGTCTGCGGCTGTGAGGAAAACACGCAAAAACCCGATGCGACGTGCAGGAGTTTGATTAGCGGGACGCAGGCTGATTGTGTCGTGAGGGCGCTCTGAAGGGGGGGAGACTTAGCACGGAGAGCAAAAGTGAGACTCGGAGCATCAAAAACAAAACTGAAACTTAGAAAACATGTGAATGCGTTGTTCTGGGTGAAGAGAGCGATTTCAAAACAGTTAAAGGAAACACTGGTGAACTTAGGCCTGGAATGTTCCACAGCAACAGCGACGTACCAGTAAACCAGGTCTAAACCAGGACTAAACCAGGACTAAACCAGGACTAAACCAGGACTAAACCAGGTCTAAACCAGGACTAAACCAGGACTAAACCAGGACTAAACCAGGTCTAAACCAGGACTAAACCAGGACTAAACCAGGACTAAACCAGGTCTAAACCAGGACTAAACCAGGACTAAACCAGGACTAAACCAGGTCTAAACCAGGACTAAACCAGGACTAAACCAGGTCTAAACCAGGACTAAACCAGGTCTAAACCAGGACTAAACCAGGACTAAACCAGGACTAAACCAGGTCTAAACCAGGACTAAACCAGGACTAAACCAGGACTAAACCAGGACTAAACCAGGTCTAAACCAGGTCTAAACCAGGTCTAAACCAGGTCTAAACCAGGTTTAAACCAGGACTAAACCAAGACTAAAGCAGGACTAAAGCAGGACTAAAGCAGGACTAAAGCAGGTCTAAACCAGGTCTAAACCAGGTCTAAACCAGGTCTAAACCAGGACTAAACCAGGACTAAAGCCGGACTAAACTAGGACTAAACCAGGTATAAACCAGTTCTAAAGCGGGACTAAACTAGGACTAAAGCACCAGGTCTAAAACAGGACTAAACTAGGACTAAAGGAGGTTTAAACCAGGTCGAAACCAGGTCTAAAGCAGGACTAAACCAGGTCTAAACCAGGACTAAACCAAGACTAAAGCAGGACTAAAACAGGTCTAAACCAGCTCTAAAGCAGGACTAAATTAGGACTAAAGCTGGTCTAAACCAGGTTTCGATCAGGTTTAAACCAGGTCTAAACCAGGTCTAAAGCAGGACTAAACCAGGTCTAAAGCAGGACTAAACCAGGTCTAAAAACAAGTCTTAAAGGTGCAATGTGTAACTTTTTCTGGTGGAGGGTCTGTCAAACGCTTTTATCCATGAAGAGGTTATTGCTTTGTCTGGAATATTCCACAGTACGGCATTAAACTTTTCTATCTCCATGGACACCAAACCAGACCAAGTTCCAGGTCGCATCTGTGGAGAGGCGACGCCGCTCACAGTCAGAATCCCTGTTTTTCTAGGTGTTTTTGAGCTCTAAAACCACCTGTAATGTGAATAAATGTAAAGTAGAGCTGTTTAATGTCACACTGTGGGCAATGACGTATCCATAGAAACGAGCAGGTGACTAATTATAACATGGACCACTCAAATGTTCCCGTGTAAATCTTTATTTTAGTCCCCACATGTGTCCGTGCCCCTCCTCTCGCTGCCCCTTCTGACAGATCCATTTATAAAGACCCTAATTAACCCCAAACACACCGAGCTAATGAGCAGCCTGCAGACACCAGGGAACCAGGACTGAACCAGGACTAAACCAGGACTAAACCAGGTCTAAACCAGGTCTAAACCAGGTCTAAACCAGGTCTAAACCAGGTCTAAAGCAGGACTAAAGCAGGACTAAAGCAGGACTAAAGCAGGACTAAAGCAGGACTAAAGCAGGTCTAAACCAGGTCTAAACCAGGTCTAAACCAGGTCTAAACCAGGACTAAACCAGGACTAAAGCAGGACTAAAGCCGGACTAAACTAGGACTAAACCAGGTATAAACCAGCTCTAAAGCGGGACTAAACTAGGACTAAAGCACCAGGTCTAAAACAGGACTAAACTAGGACTAAAGGAGGTTTAAACCAGGTCGAAACCAGGTCTAAAGCAGGACTAAAACAGGACTAAAGCAGGACTAAACCAAGACTAAAGCAGGACTAAAGCTGATCTAAACCAGGTTTCGATCAGGTTTAAACCAGGTCTAAACCAGGTCTAAAGCAGGTCTAAAGCAGGACTAAAGCAGGACTAAACCAGGTTTCGATCAGGTTTAAACCAGGTCTAAACCAGGTCTAAAGCAGGTCTAAAGCAGGACTAAAGCAGGACTAAAGCAGGTCTAAAGCAGGACTAAAGCAGGTCTAAAAACAAGTCTTAAAGGTGCAATGTGTAACTTTTTCTGGTGGAGGGTCTGTCAAACGCTTTTATCCATGAAGAGGTTATTGCTTTGTCTGGAATGTTTCACAGTACGGCATTAAACCTTTCTATCTCCATGGACACCAAACCAGACCAAGTTCCAGGTCGGATCTGTGGAGAGGCGACGCCGCTCACAGTCAGAATACCTGTTTTTCTTGGTGTTTTTGAGCTCTAAAACCACCTGTAATGTGAATAAATGTAAAGTAGAGCTGTGTAATGTCACACTGTGGGCAATGACGTATCCATGGAAACGAGCAGGTGACTAATTATAACATGGACCACTCAAATGTTCCCGTGTAAATCTTTATTTTAGTCCCCACATGTGTCCGTGCCCCTCCTCTCGCTGCCCCTTCTGACAGATCCATTTATAAAGACCCTAATTAACCCCAAACACACCGAGCTAATGAGCAGCCTGCAGACACCAGGGAACCAGGACTGAACCGGGACTGAACATGGACTAAACCAGGACTGAACCAGGTCTAAACCAGGACTGAACCAGGACTACAACAGGACTGAACCAGGACTACAACAGGACTGAACCAGGACTACAACAGGACTGAACATGGACTAAACCAGGACTGAACCAGGACTACAACAGGACTGAACATGGACTGAACATGGACTAAACCAGGACTGAACCAGGTCTAAACCAGGACTACAACAGGACTGAACCAGGTCTAAACCAGGACTAAACCAGGACTACAACAGGACTGAACCAGGTCTAAACCAGGACTGAACCAGGACTACAACAGGACTGAACCAGGTCTAAAGCAGGACTGAACCGTGACGAAAACAGGACTAAACATGGACTGAGCCAGGACTGAACCAAGACTGAACCGGGACTAAAACTGGACTGAACATGGACTAAACCAGGACTAAACCAGGACTAAACCAGGACTAAACCAGGACTGAACCAGGACCAAACCAGGACTAAACCAGGACTAAACCAGTACTAAATCAGGTCTAAAACAGTACTAAATCAGGACTAAACCAGTACTAAATCAGGACTAAATCAGGACTAAACCAGGACTGAACCAGGACCAAACCAGGACTAAACCAGTACTAAACCAGTACTAAATCAGGACTGAACCCGGTCCTGTAGCTCTCTGTATAAATGATGTTTTATCGGCGTCATTAACGTTCCCCCTGAGCTTCTGTCGCTCACTCCTCTGGACCGGCGGCCATCTTGGAACGACCGGGTGTTAATTGCTCTCCGTCCGCTGACCTTTGACCCCGCAGCACTCAGGTAATTAGGATCCGCGGGAGAGTCCGTCCGAGCGCTCTGGACCCGGTCTATAAATAACCGTGTCACTGTATGGAAGCGTATTTGTGAAACTCGTGATCCGCAGCCTCTTATTAAATTTCATTCAGAATTCTAAACTTTTATTAAACT
Organism: Odontamblyopus lacepedii; assembly: GCA_034769755.1. Lineage (NCBI taxonomy): Eukaryota > Metazoa > Chordata > Actinopteri > Gobiiformes > Gobiidae > Odontamblyopus > Odontamblyopus lacepedii. The sequence continues at coordinate 32,645,598 of CM068360.1, read as the reverse complement.
TTCATTTTTCCACTCTTGTACTGAAAAACTAAATTTACCGGATCATTTAATGGAGACGTCCGCGTACCATTGGTTCTTTTAAATTTCAATTAAGAGCGGAAAACAAAAAATGGGAAAACAGTTTAATTAATTGTTCCGTTTTGGCGTCAGATTTGGACCTCTATTTCCAGTGTTTGATTTAAAGTTTATTTCACCAATCAAAAAACAGTCTCGGTGCCTATTTTAATTTTGATATTTTATTCTCTCTGGTTTATATGAAATTCTGCTGCTTAGTGCGCTGCGTGTGAATTCAGACTCGACTTGGTTTGGGCGCAATCCAAATGTTGATCCCGTTAAACCTTCTCAGAGTTTTTTTACGGTTTTACTGCGACTAATTAATTATTATTAAGTATCTGCACCTAAACCCTTCAGAAACAGAGTCGCAGCTTTATATTTGAAGATGAGGCACAAGTTCTGATCAAACCAAACTTTGCGGCGCGTTCGATCGCATCAGCGTCAGCGCACGAGCCGTTTTTATCAGCACTTATACTGTATGCAAATGAGCTGTATGCTAATGAACTGTATGCAAATGAGCCATGACGTTTGAAGTTTGGTTTGTGTAAAACGTAAACAAATGTGCCAAAGCTGCATTAAACACATTATTACTCAAAGTCTAGAATGAGCGGAGGAAATGCAGAGCGGTGGAGAGGACCAATCACAGCCCTTATGTCTGCGTCGTTTTGAGGCGTCGTTGGAAAAGTTTCGACACAAACACGTTTTGACGCAGAACCATAAATTGTTCTTTACCGTCTCCTCCGTGAAAGTCTGACTTTGCCCTCGAGCGGGAACTTCCTCCTCTTCAGCCTCGTCCCCTCTCGACTCTCGGCTTCAATAAAACGTCTCCGTCACAAACTTTTGGGCTCAGCGTCGCACACGAAGCGTCAGTCAGGTTTTTTTTCTTCTTCCTCGCTGCGTGTGGATGGAAATCTCCGAGCGGAACCACGTTTGAAGAGGAGAGAGAGCGGAGGGAGAAAGTCCTGCTGTGGGTTTAGCTCCTGATGCAGATTTTTTTAATGACGGTGATGAAACTGATACCACAGGACACCAGATTACCGTATTACTGCTTAACCCTAGTGTCAACCAGGGAGCTATAATAAAAACTATTTTATTATAGTTCTGTGGGGCCAACTAAACAAAGGAGAGTTTATTGCCGTTTCCTGTTTCCGATCACGGAGTTCAACAGTTACTTTATAAGACGCTAAAGTAAACACGTCGCTACAAAAGGACGATTTTTCAGGTAAGTCCTTCTAACAGCACAACGTCTGGGGCAGATAAACCAGAGAGAATAAAATATCAAAACTGAAATTTGATTATTGGAAATAGAGGTCGAAATTCCCTTTTTTGTTTGACACTAAACGGAATAATGAAATAACAAACCGTTTTTATTTTTATTGCGTTTCATTCTTAATTGAAATTCAAAAGAACAAATGGTACGTGGACCAGAGACGTTTCGCAAAATCGCCTTCAGTGAGTTTTTAACGTGACTAAAAGCTGCTCCAGCTCATGAGCCCTCAGCGGCTCCTCTCCACGTGGAGGAGCAGTGACTCTACTCTGAGCTCCTGCCCCTGTTACCCTACAGAGGAAGCTCCTGGTGTCGTGTCCCCCCCCTTGTCCCCGCCCCCTCAGGACCACCTCGTCCTTTTGGCTCAGCCCGACCCCCAGAGGCCCCGGACCCCCGCCCCGGCCCCGGCTCCAGGGCCCCGGCTCCAGGGCCCCGGCTCCAGGGCCCCGGCTCCAGGGCCCCGGCTGCTCCTGTTTTTTGCTCCGTCCTGTGATATTCTGCGTAAAACTGTAGAACCCGACAAAAAACAAAAATGTCAGTGATAGAAAATCTGATGCTGCAGAGGTCTGATGATGAAACCTCCTTCCTCTCTGTCTCACTCCTCCTCTCCTCTGTCGCTCTCTCCCTCCTCTTCCTTGTGCTCCTCTCTTTCTCTCTCTCCCTGTCTCTCTTTCCTCCTCTTTTCTCTCTCCTCTTCCTCTCCCTCTCCTCTTTCCTCCGCTCCCTCTTTCTGTCCTTTCTCCTCTCCTTCCTCCTCACTCTCTCTCCTTTCCCTCTCCTCTTTCCTCCGCTCCCTCTTTCTGTCCTTTCTCCTCTCCTTCCTCCTCGCTCTCTCTCCTTTCCCTCTCCTCTTTCCTCCTCTCCCTCATTCTGTCCTCTCTCCTCTCCTTCCTCCTCACTCTTTCTCCTCTCCCTCTCCTCTTTCCTCCTCTCCCTCATTCTGTCCTCTCTCCTCTCCTTCCTGCTCACTCTCTCGCCTTTCCCTCTCTCCTCTTTCCTCCTCTCCCTCTTTCTGTCCTCTCTCCTCTCCTTCCTCCTCACTCTCTCTCCTTTCCCTCTATCCTCTTCCTCTCCCTCCTCATCTCCCTCTCCTCCTCTTCCTCTCTCTCTCCCTCCTCTCTGTCTGTCTCTATATCACTCTACCTCCCTCCTCCTCCTCTCTCCCTCCTCCTCCTCTCCTTCCTCCTCTCCCTCTCTCTCTCCCACCTCTCCCTTCTCCCCTCATTCGCTCCTTCTTCTCTTTTCTCTTCCTCCTTCTCTCTCTTCCTCTCTCTCCATACCTTCTCTTCCGCTCTCCCTCCCTCCTCCTCCTCTTCTCTTTCTTCCTCCTCTCCTCCTCCTTCTCCTCTCCCTCTTGCTCCCTCATTCTCCTTCTCCCTCCTCTCCTTCCTCCTCTTTCTCTCCTCTTCCTCTCCCACCTCTTTCCTCCCCTCCCTCCTCCTTTCCCTCACTATCTTTCTCTCCTCTCCCTCTCTCCCACCTCTCTTTCCTCTCCTTCCTCTCTTTCCTCCCCTCCCTCCTCCTTTCCCTCACTATCTTTCTCTCCTTTTCCTCTCCCACCTCTCTTTCCTCTCCTTCCTCTTTTTCCTCCTCTTCCTGCGCGAGTTTCACTTCAATCTGTGTTTGTTTCATCATGCCGTCGCCGTGGTGATGAGCTGTGGCTGGACCTGTCCCTCGCCGCTGCATCAGGGACACGCCGCAGCCTTTTAAAGCCTCCTTCAGGTTTATTCCGTACGAGTAAACTCGCGAGTGCAGAGACGGAGCAGTTTCAAATATCTGAGTGCAATTTTTCTGCACTGAGATCATGGTCAGATTTGTGATTTCTGTTTCAATAAAAGGATTCGGTTCAAAGTTTTAAAGTTTAAACAGAAGAACTGACGAAAGGACCGAAATCTGAACTGACAAATAATAAAAGAATCACATTTCAGAACATGTTTGTCCAGATCTAAACTGCAGGACTAAACCAAGAATAAACCAGGACAAAAACAGAGCTAAAGCAGGACTAAACCAGACCTAAACCAGACCTAAACCAGGACTAAACCAGGGCTAAACCAGGACTAAAGCGAGACTAAATCAGGACTAAAGTGGAACTAAGCCAGGACTGAACCAGGACTAAAGTAAAACTAAAGTGAGACTAAATCAGGACTTGACTAGGACTACAACAGGACTAAACTAGGTCTAAAGTAGAACTAAAGCACGGCTAAAGTGAGACGAAATCAGGACTAAACTAGGACTAAAATAGGACTAAAATAGGACTAAACTAGGACTGAACCAGGACTAAACCAACACTAAACCAGAACTAAAGTAGAACTAAAGTTGGACTATAACAGAACTACACCAGGACTAACCATGACTAAAGTAGAACTAAAGCAGGATTAAACCAGAACATAACCGGGACTAAAGCAGAACTAAACCAGGACTTAAGCAGGACTAAAGCAGAACTAAACCAGGACTAAAGTGAGACTAAATCAGAACTAAACCAGGACTAAGCCGTGTTTGCAGTTTTTATGCAGAATTAGACAGAAAATTTTGTTGTTTGTGGAATCAATTATACTGAGGCCTTTGTGTTTTGCTAATTGTTTCCATTCACGTTTTTAATATTTTTATGAGCTACAGATTGTGAAAATATGGTTTGTAAAGTCTGTAAGTCAGAGCCTGGAGCTCTTTGACTCTTGGCTCATCTGCAGTCAAGAAGCTGTTAGCGGTTGGAGACTGTTCACGATCGAAGCTGCGCCCTTCATCAAAAAGTCAATGGGACGGTTAATGCTACAGGCTAATGCTAAAGGCTAATGCTACAGGCTAATGCTACAGGCCACTAATGCTACAGGCTAATGAGGGGAAAGAGACACACCGGCTTGTGTAAACATGGCTCCTTTATGCTTATGATCCTCCTTTTGTTTGGTTTAAACAAGAACAGAACCGGGACTGAACCGGGACTGAACCGGGACTGAACCAGGCTCGAACCCAGACTAAACCATGATGGAACAAGGACTAAACCAGAACTAAACCGGGACTAAACCAGAACTAAACTGGGACTAAATCAATACTAAACCAGGACTAAACCAGCACTAAACCAGGACTAAACTAGGACTAAACCGGGACTAAACGAGGACTAAACCAGGACTCACCCAGGACTGAACCAGGACAAAACCAGGACTGAATCAGTACTAAACCAGAACTGAAAAAGGACTAACCCGGGACTACACCAGGACTACACCAGGACTAAACCGGTACTGAATCAGTACTAAACCAGAACTGAACAAGGACTAAACCGGAGCTAAGCCAGGATGAAACCGGAACTGAACCAGGACAAAACCTGAAATAGACCAGGACTAAACCTGAACTAAACCAAGACTAAACCAGGACTTCATCAAGAGAAGTCAGTGGGGTGGTGAGGAATGAGACGCAGAGGAGGAAGGACGGAGGAATGAAGGGAGGGATGAAGGGAGGGATGAAGGGAGGGATGAAGGGCAGAGGGTTAAATACCTCAGATGTGACGTGGACAAGCATGCACTACTAAAATAACAAACTCTACACGTTAAAACTTTTATTCCATTCTACTTTTGATACGAATGTGTGTCCCCATAACGTCGGCAGGTCCCCGCGATGTCTGTGCGTGTGTGTGTGTGTAGACTTGAGTCCCCGCAGTGTGATAAACAGCGGCCCACACACAGATATGCGTCAGTATTTGTGCATCGGGAGGTCTGTGGTTCAGTCCGGCTCTGAGTTTATCTCCGAGTGTAAAACTGGAGCTGTTTCACGCTCCGCCAGATACTCTGTGTGTGTATGAGTGTGTGTGTGTGCTTCTGAGTGTGTGTACGTGCTTCTGAGTGTGTGTACGTGCTTCTGAGTGTGTCCACGTGCTTCTGAGTGTGTGTACGTGCTTCTGAGTGTGTGTACGTGCTTCTGAGTGTGTCCACGTGCTTCTGAGTGTGTGTACGTGCTTCCGAGTGTGTGTACGTGCTTCTGAGTGTGTGTACATGCTTCTGAGTGTGTGCACGTGCTTCTGAGTGTGTGCACGTGCTTCCGAGTGTGTGTACGTGCTTCCGAGTGTGTGTACGTGCTTCCGAGTGTGTGTACGTGCTTCTGAGTGTGTGTACGTGCTTCCGAGTGTGTGTACGTGCTTCTGAGTGTGTGCACGTGCTTCTGAGTGTGTGCACGTGCTTCTGAGTGTGTGTACGTGCTTCTGAGTGTGTGTACGTGCTTCTGAGTGTGTGTATGCCTTAGTGTGTATGTGTATGCCTGTGTGTGTATGTGTGTCTGTGCGTATGTGTATCCATGTCTGTGTGTGTGTAGATGCCTGTGAGTGTGTATCTCTGTGTATGTCTACGTGTGTGTTTGTGTGTTTGCCTGTGTGTATGAGTGTGTACCTGTGAGTGTGTGTGTAAGGCTGTGTGTATGTGGATGCCTGCATGTCTGTGTATATGTCTGTGTGTGTGTGTGTGTATGTGTGTGTGCCCGTGAGTGTGTGTATGTGTATTTGTATGTCTTGTGTGTGTTTGTTTGTGTGTATGCATGTGTGTGTTTGTGTGTGTATGTATGTGTGTCTGTGCATGTGTGTATCCCCGTGTGTTATGCCTGTGTGTATGTGTTTGTATGTGTGTCTCTGTGTATGTGTATTTCTATGGCATGTGTGTGTTTGTGTTTATGTATGTGTGTATTTGTGTGTATGCGTGTCTGTGTATTTGGGCCTGTGTGTGTGTCTGTGCCTGTGTATGTATATTTGTATGCCTGTGTATGTGTGTATCTGTGTATGTGTGTGTGTGCATTTATGTTCGTGGTTTGTGTGTGTGCCTGTGTGAGTGTTTTTGTGCGTCTGTGTGTGTTCCTGTATGTGTGTGTGGGTCTGTGTGTGTTTGTGCGTGTGTGTATATGCATGCCTGTGTGTGTGGGGGGGTCTGTGTGTGCCTGTGTGTTTGTGTATGTGTATTTATATGCCTACGTGTGTGTATGTGTAGGCTTGTCTGTCTGTGTGCGTGTGTGTGTGTGTTCCTGTGTGTGTGTGTGTGTGTGTGTGTTTGTGTGTGTTGCTGTATGAGTGTTTGTGTGTGTGTATATGCATGCCTGTGTGTGTTTGTGTCTGTGTGTGTGTGTGTCTGTGTGTGTTCCTGTGTATGAGTGTTTGTGTGTGTATATGCATGCCTGTGTGTATGAGTGTGTACCTGTGAGTGTGTGTGTAAGGCTGTGTGTATGTGTATATGTCTCTGTGTGTGTGTATATGCATGCCTGTGTGTGTGTTTGTGTGTACAGAATCATATCAGGACCCGGCGTTTTATCACGTTCATGTAAACTGAGGCCGTGTGAGTCTGAAACGCTCTTGGTGCTGTTGCGTCTGACACGAAACAGAAATCTGAACTTTAAACTCACACGAGAATCCCGTTTATATTTCAGAAAATGTTTAAGCACAAGTCTAAACTCCAGGGTCTGCGGCTTTTACACAGAAGACGACCCCACTGCTCAGTTTCACATGACGTCGCAAAAACTTTTTAAAGGGCAACAACTTTTTAATAAGTTTGAAGATCTTATATGACGCAAAATGGACTCCGGTGAGCTTCAAATTGTGTTTATAATGTTGGTACGTCCTCAAAAACGCACCTGGAGTTGTGTTTTGTTTCATTCACGCATATTTCAGAAACCCTTAGCAGATTTTTTTCATATATAAAATAATAACAAATAAAGTCAATCAATCAACAAATAAAAAACAATAATAAATCAATAAAAAAAATCTAATTTGGCAAAACAAGGACCTATCCCAGGACTACTCCTTTTTTAATGCACCACACTGTTTTTAATTCGCCACACGACTGCACATTGGGAAAAAAAAACAAACTTTTTTTAGTCTCATTTAAGGTGAGGCTTTTTTGAATAAACGGGAGGCCTAAACACTAATCCGAACAACTCATTAACTCGGTTCCCCCAAATCTTCCTTTTCCCACATGTAGCTGTACAGACCAGCGTGTGCACTTTTATTTAGGGCGGTAACGATATCCAAGTCTCACGATACGATACCATCACGGCGCAAACCTCACGGTACGATATTTAATGCGATATCGTGGGAAAGCTCACGATATTACGATATTCTACAGAATAACAAGACTGACATTATAAAACGCTCTGCCCAGTGATTTGGTGCAACATTTATTGTCATGAGGGATTGAACGATATCCAAATCTCTCTGTACGATATTTTCACCATAAACATCTCACGTCACGATATTTGTTGCAATATTTTGTTGGTGAATCTGCTCCTTTTTCCTCTAAAAATGCTTCACGAGACTTAATCCAAAGAATGAAGATGTCAAAGTGCTTAGAACAGTTATTTCTTCCTGTCGTCTGCACTGAAACGGAGCAAAGGATCATGGTCTATGTAGTTCCCTCTGTTTTTTTTTTTTTTTTTAGCTATTTCTACATCAGAACTGTTCATTTAAGCGACTTGGGATTCGATATATTGTGACGCTCCACGATGTTATTGTGAGACCTGTGACGATACGATACCACCAGATTTCGGTTATTGTTACATTCATACATATTGTACATAGTGTTTTGTCCTGTCTAATGTCTGTGTGTTGTTGTATGCTGCAAATATAAAAAAAGATTTTTTTTTCAGGCGATACTTTTTCCTCCTCGGGTGTTTGTACTTTTAGTTTTGTAACAAAGTGGAGTACTTTTCACCTCAGTCCTCAGTCCTCCCAGTCGGTTCGGAGCCGTTATCTGAGGGGTTCCACTGGGGCTTCCACCGGGTCCGTTATAATTCACTTTTACACATAGAATAATCCCCACGAATCTGGACCAGAACTCTGTATTCAGGTCTGACCTCCGCTCTTATCGGAGGAAAGTTTGGACTGTGGGAGAAGGGGATGGAGGAGAGGAGGAGGAGGAGAGGAGGAGGAGCGTGGGAAAATCGAAGAGGGCTGAAAGGAGGAGGAGGAGAGGTGTGAGGCGAGAGACAGGAGGGTAGGGTGAGAAGAGAGGAGGAGGAGGAGAAGCGGAGAGGGAAAGAAGTGAGGAGGAAGAAGGGAAGGACGATGGAAGTAGAAGAGATCAGGACGGAGGAGGGAGGAGGGTGAAAGGGAAAGAGGGAGGAAAAGAGGTGGGCGAGAGAGGAATAGAGGAGAGGAGGGAGAAGAGAGGAGGCGAGGTGAGGGAGAGAGGGAGGAGACGAGAGAGAGAGAGTGAAAGAGAAAGGCGAGGACGAGGATGCGAGGAGATGGGAGAGCGCGAGAGAGGAGGAGTGAGGGAGGTGGTTCGAGGGAGGAGAAGACCAGTGAGAAGAGGGGGGGGAGGAACGAGAGAGGGAGGAGGAGGAGTAGGTGGAGAGACAGGAGGATGGCGAAGGAAGTGAGGAGGCAGGAGAGGAGGCAAAAGGAGAGGAGAGGATAGGAGAGGAGGATGGAAAGGGAAATGGAATAGAGGAGGGAGGAGAAGAAATGAGGAGGAAGAAGGGAAGGAGAAGAGATGAGGAGGGAGGAGAGAAGGGAAGGAGGAAAGGTGAGACGAGAGAGGCGGACGGGGAGGAGAGTGAAAGCGAAAGAGGGAGGAAAAAAGGACACGAGAGAGAGGAATTAGAGGAGAGGAAGGAGGAAGAAGAGGAGGAGGAAGGATAGAAAGAAGAGGATTGAGCGTAAGGTGGAAGGAGAAGTGAGGGAGAGAAGGAGGAGAGAGAAACGAGAGGAGGATGCGAGGAGAGGGGGAGAACGCAAGAGAGGAGGAGTGAAGGTTCGATGGAGAGAGAAGTAGTGAGAGGGAGGGAGGAAAAGAGGAGAAGAGATGAGACGAATGCACAAAAGTGGGAGGAGAACGAGGAGGGAGAAGAGGGGAGGAGGAAAGAGAGGGAGGAAGGAGGGAGGAGAGGAAGAGGAGGGGGGAGAGGAAGAGGAGGGAGGAGCCGGTTTAAGCTGATTAGCAGGAAATCGTGATTGCACAAAGAGATAAGAGATTCTCAGAAGTGAAATTAGAGAAGTGAGATTAGAAACTGTTTTGGGCTCGACCTGTTTTTGCTGATTTGACGAAATGTAAAATAAAAACGGGAGGGTCGGATTTTAAGGTCAACGTGGGAGCCAGAATGTGTCAGATGCCCTCCCGTCCTCCTGGATGTGTGTATGTGTGTGTATCTAACTAAATCCGACTAAACTAGGTCCAAACCAGGACTAAACAGGACTAAAGACTAGAACTAGACCAAGGGATAATCCTAGGACTAAACCAGGACCAAACTAGGACTAAACCAGGACAAAACCAGGACTAGACCAATACTAACCCAGGATTTGACCAGGACTAAACCAGAACTAAACCAAGACACTAACAAGGATTAGGCTTGGACTGAACCAGGACCAAGGCAGGACTAAAACAGGACCAGGAGACTAACCAGGACTAGACAATACTAAACCAGGACTTGACCAGGTCTAAACCAGGACTAAACCAGAACTAACCCAGAACTAGACCAAGACACTAACAAGGACCAGACTAGGACTGGACCAGGATTAAACCAGAACTAAACCAGAACTAGACCAAGACACTAATAAGGATTAGACTAGGACTGAACCAGGAACAAACCAGGACTAAACCAGGTCTAAACCAGGACTAAACCGGGACTAAACCAGAACTAACCCAGAACTAGACCAAGACACTAGCAAGGACCACACCAGGACTACACTAGGATTAGACTAGGACTAAACCAGGACTTGACCAGGACATGACTAAAACACGACTAAATCCGAACTGAACCGGGACTAACCCAGAACTGAACCGGGACTAGCCCAGGACTAAACCAGATCTAACCAGAAGTACATGTTGTATTGCTGAACTACTTAATGAACCTTCTTCTTTAAAATACCCAGTGTAGGAAAGTGTGAGTCACTGGGGCCCGGCCGCTGTCTCTGCTCGTGTGCACTTCTCTGATGACATTATGAAAAGTTGTGTGTCAGTAAAGGTTATGAAACTATAAGTGACACTTTTGCACAAGTCTGAATCCGTGTGTTTGGTCCAGATGTGATGAGTCCATGATTTAAAGGTCGTTTGTTACACAAAAAGGACTTTTGTGAGCTTTAATGTTGTAATCACGGGTGGAAAGGAATGAGTTATATTTACTCGCGTTACTGTAATCGAGTCATTTTTATGAGCAGTTTTTAATTTTTTAGTGTTGTCTCTGAAAAAGATCATTTTACTTTTACTCAAGGACATTTTGACCCATGTTTTTTACTTAATTACATTGGAACCCGCCCTCGTTATGGAGTAAAATCAGATAGAGAAAAAAAACAACAACAACAATCTGCTGGAAATGAAAGGAAATTGCATTTTCACGATACAACGTTCAGTCATTGTGCAGAAGCGTCTGTCTGTCTCGGATCGACTTGGATGATGCCGGTGCTGAGTCAGAGATCGAGGTCACGGGCGATATTCAAGACGAAGGCGCAATGAATAATTTTCGAGAGGAAAGCGGAGAAAACCCTTTGGCCAAACGCCAGGCGGCTGTTTGTGTTCAAATGCAAAACGGGGGATAACATAACAATGCAAACTGTGCCTGGCCCAGAGCTGTCGGCGTTCAGAACCTCCCCATCAAATCTGAGAAAGCCTCCGTCACCCAAAAGTTTATTAAAATAACTTGTGCTGGATTAGATTTATGACTCGGACTTTTTACATCAAATAACTGAAACTAACTTTTACTCAAATTACGTTTTTAAACTCGAGTAGATTTTTAAATGGTTATGTTTACTTTTACTTGAGTAGGAATTAAACAAAGTAAAGACACTTAATTACAAATTTTCAGTACTTTTTCCACCTTATAATGTTATAAAAACAGACCTGGAGCTGTGTTTCGTTTCATTCATGTTTGTTTAACTCTTTATTATTCGTCTGTCTACATCTCCAAAGCTCAAAAATTCTCTGTTCCACCTCGTGATGTCATGAAGCGGTAGTTTTCAAGCGAACAGCTCCTTTTACCTTTAGCCCTGCAGTAATTCCAACACTGAAATGATCCAAATGATTCTAGTGAAGGTGTGTGGAGTTTAAAAACACAGTGGAGCACTTCCTGTATCACCACATGACATCACAAGGTGGAACAGAGTGTTTTCAGTTTGAGAGAAGAACTCGGCCTGTTTTAAACCAGGACTAAACCAGAACTAGACCTAGACACTAACAAGGACACTAACCAGGACTAAACCAATACTAAACAAGGATTAGACTAGGACTAAACCAGGACTAGACTAAGACACTAACAAGGGATAGACGGAAGACTAAGACTGAATCAGGACCAAACCAGGACTAAACCAGGACTAGACTAGGACTAAAACAGGACACTAAGCGGGACCAAACCAGGACTAAACTAGGACTAAACCAGGACACTAACCAGGACTAAACCAATACTAAACAAGGATTAGACTAGGACTAAACCAGGACTAGACTAAGACACGAACAAGGGATAGACGGAAGACTAAGACTGAATCAGGACCAAACCAGGACTAAACCAGGACTAGACTAAGACACGAACAAGGGATAGACGGAAGACTAAGACTGAATCAGGACCAAACCAGGACTAAACCAGGACTAGACTAGGACTAAAACAGGACACTAAGCGGGACCAAACCAGGACTAAACTAGGACTAAACCAGGACACTAACCAGGACTAAACCAATACTAAACAAGGATTAGACTAGGACTAAACCAGGACTAGACTAAGACACGAACAAGGGATAGACGGAAGACTAAGACTGAATCAGGACCAAACCAGGACTAAACCAGGACTAGACTAAGACACGAACAAGGGATAGACGGAAGACTAAGACTGAATCAGGACCAAACCAGGACTAAACCAGGACTAGACTCGGACTAAAACAGGACACTAAGCGGGACTAAACCAGGTCTAAACCAGAACTAAACCACGGGACTAACCAATACCAGACCAATAATTAAACCAGGACTTGACCAGAACTAATCTAGGACTAAAACACGACTAAATCAGAACTAAACCAGGACTACGTCAGAACTAAACCAGGACTACATCAGAACTGAACCAGGACAAAACCAGGACTACATCAGAACTGAACCAGGACTATAACAGAACTGAACCAGGACTAAACCGGGACTATAACAGAACTGAACCAGGACTAAACCGGGACTACATCAGAACTGAACCAGGACAAAACCAGGACTACATCAGAACTGAACCAGGACTATAACAGAACTGAACCAGGACTAAACCGGGACTACATCAGAACTGAACCAGGACTATAACAGAACTGAACCAGGACTAAACCGGGACTATAACAGAACTGAACCAGGACTAAACCAGGACTATAACAGAACTGAACCAGGACAAAACCAGGACTATAACAGAACTGAACCAGGACTAAACCGGGACTACATCAGAACTGAACCAGGACTAAACCAGGACTATAACAGAACTGAACCAGGACTAAACCGGGACTACATCAGAACTGAACCAGGACAAAACCAGGACTATAACAGAACTGAACCAGGACTAAACCGGGACTACATCAGAACTGAACCAGGACTATAACAGAACTGAACCAGGACAAAACCGGGACTATAACAGAACTGAACCAGGACAAAACCAGGACTATAACAGAACTGAACCAGGACTAAACTGGGACTACATCAGAACTGAACCAGGACAAAACCAGGACTATAACAGAACTGAACCAGGACTAAACCGGGACTACATCAGAACTGAACCAGGACAAAACCAGGACTATAACAGAACTAAACCAGATCTAACCCGAAGTGCAGGGTTTGTGTGAATGAAACAAGCGCGGATCAGAAAATGGCGTCATATGGGCCCTTCCACAGCAGCAGTCTTTGGCCCCGCCGTCCCACCTGGTTTTCCAGCGGTCTCCGTCCAAGTCCTAACCAGGACCAGCCCCCGCTCGGCTCCAGAGATCAGACGAGATCAGGCTTTGACCACAGGCTTCGTCACCGTGTTCCCAGCGCTGTTGCATTGTCTTTCCACATGTGCTCTGACTCAGGCGTTGCCCTGAAACATGCATCACTCAGATCTGCTTCTGCTTTTCAGAGGTCCAAATTGCCCCATTTTCCCACTCATGTGATAACGTGTAAATGTGACGGTTTGAAGGTCTCGCATTAGGCAAACGCGCCGTGTTCTAATGCAGTTTCCTCGTCACAAACGGACCCGGAGCTGTGTTTTGTTTCATTCGCACGTGTTTAACGCACAAACCCTGCAAATTTACGCTGAATTCTCTCAAAAATACAAAAATTCTGAACTCTTCCACCTTGTGATGTCATGTGGTGATACAGGAAGTGCTCCACTGTGTTTTTAAACTCCGCACACCTTCACTAGAATCATTTTGATCAATTCATTTATTTGATGATGGGAGTTTTTATTGCTCGAAAACACCTTTAAAAACACAATAAGAACCCATTTCTTATCGTGAGTGCGGTCGCCTCTTCACAGATGTGACCTGTAAATGTGGAGATTTAATGCCATAATGTGGAGGTAAAGCAATAACATCTCCATGGAAACAAGCAACTGGCAAACCCTCTCCCAGTAAAGCTGCATAGTGCACCTGCTGTTTTGAAATGTCCAAATATTTCACTTATTTAGAGCAATATTGCACATTTAAAGGTGCATTGTGTAACTTTCCTTTCTTGTTTCTGTGGCGATGTCATTGCTCTGCCTGGAATGTTCCACAGTATGACATTAAACAGCTCTTCCTTACATGTATTCAACTTCACACACCTTCACTAGAATCGTTGGGATAATTTCAGCCCTGGAATTGCCCCATTTATACTGAACTAAAGGTAAAAGGAGCTGTTCACTTGAAAACTACCACTTCATGACATCACAAGGTGGGACAGAGCATTTTGAGCAGACTAACAGTAATAAAGGATCACTCAAACGTGCGAATGAAACGTAGGCCAATAATGTTTAATACAGATGGGGGACAGATAAAATAAATTGAAAATCTTGGAAAACTTCCACAGATTTGACCCGTAACTCGGCTGGCGGGCATCACACGCTTGTCTCCATGGAGACAGATGAACTTAATGCCATACTGTGGAATATTAGGCAGACTAAACCAGGGCTGGATTAGGATGAAAAAATAAAATCAGAACTACACATTCTACACTTAAATGACCAAAAACATGATCTAGACTGGGACTAGACCAGGACTAAACCAGGACAAGATCAGATCTAAACCAGGACTAAACCAGGACTACATCAGATCTAAACCAGGACTAGACCAGGACTACATCAGATCTAAACCAGGACTAGACCAGATCTAAACCAGGACTAAACCAGGACTACATCAGATCTAAACCAGGACTAGACCAGATCTAAACCAGGACTAAACCAGGACTGAACCAGGATTAGAACCGATCTAAACCAGGACTGAACCAGGACTGAACCAGAACTACACATTCTACTGTCAAATTACCCCCCAAAAAATTATCTAGCCCAGGACTAGACCAGGACTACACCAGGACTAGACGAGATCTAAACCAGGACTGAACCAGTACTAGACGAGATCTAAACCAGGACTGAACCAGGACTAAACCAGATCTAAACCAGGACCGAACCAGGACGAAATCAGAACTACACATTCTGTTAAATTACCAAAAAAATAAATAGACTGAGACTAGACCAAAATTACACCAGAACTAAACCAGGACTTGAACGGGACTAGACCAGATCCAAACCAGGACTGAACCAGGACCAAATCAGAACTACAGATTCCACTGTTAAATTACCAAAAAGATGATCTAGACTGGGACTAGACCAGGACTGAATCAGAACTAAACCAAGACTAAACCAGATCTAAACCAGGACTTCAACAGGACAAAACCAGGTCTAAACTAGGTCTAAACCAGTACTAAACCAGGACTAAACCAGTACTAAACCCGTCCACCAGCAAAGTTACACAATGGATCTTTTAAAGCCAAATTATTCTGTAAACCAAAAATGATATTAACAATTTGCCGTGAGAAAACCTTGACTCAGCGTTTGCACTTCTGCTTTACAAACACTTCTCTTTTTTATCCTTCTTTAAGTAACGTCTCCTCCTCTGATTTTAGGAATTCATCTGCTTCTGAAATGGCTCTTCTGACGAACCACCTACACACGGGAATCCAGCTACCGACCCCACGGCCTCCTCCCCTCAGACCTTCATGCTAGCAACGGCTCCACCTCCACTTATGGGCACGAAATGGCCGACGCAGACTACAAGTACCGCCTCTTGGGACAAACTCCGGACGAGTATCGCAAAAGGCCGCTGCTGCTCCAAGCGGATATGGCGCTGATGAATCTTTTCGCCGTTTTGGAGGTCAGGAGAGACTCGCCCAAACGATGGAGCAACAACAACAGCGCGCGGCAGATTCGGATCTACAGTTTCCTTTTCGGATTAGCGGTCATGTTTATGATCATGGCGTCCTACGTGCTGACCGGCGATAAGAGCGGGCTGATGCTGACGCCGTCGCCGTGTCAGTTCGGGGCGGCGGGGAGCACGGGCCCCCTGGTGGTCGCGGTGGGGAACGCGTCTCTGCTGAGGGATTATGAACAGGTGAAGCTGGTGGTGAAGTCGATACAGGACAAAGTGGAGTTTAGCAGCAAAAGACGGAAACCCGAACTGAAGGAGCTCATGGACACCGAACCTCACGTGAGTACGGAGAAGAACTTTTGGGTTGGTGTGGGTTTGGTACGTCGTTGCGCTGCCTGAAATGTTCCACAGTGTGACGTTAAACAGCTCTACCTTATGTTTATTTAATCACAGGTGGTTTTATAGCTCAAAAATACTAATAAAAAGACTAAACTAAAATAAAAGAATTTTTAAAACCGATTTAGCATAATACACCCACTTTACTTGCAACGAACTGCTTAAAGGTGTACGTTTCTCCATGGAGATGTTATTGGTTTGTCTGGAATGTTTCACAGGGCGGCATTAAACCTTTCTATCGTCATGGAGACCAAACCAGACCAAATTACAGGTCAGTTTTGTGGAGAGGCGACCCCGCTCACAGTCAAATGTTGTTTTTCTGGGTACTGTATTTTTTGGACTATAAGTATCGCACTTTTTGTCAGGGTTTGGGTGGTTCCTGCGACTTAGACTCAGGTGCGACTTATATATATAAAAAACAGTTCATAAACCAAATATATGAATCTTATATATACATCAAAAATAAAAATACAAATCATTATCCATTTTTTTCATTTTGGTTTTAGAGACAAATAAAGAAAAGAGCTGTTTTTTTGTTTTCTTATTTTTGGTTCTGTATTGGAAAAACAAACAAACAAATGATACACAGATTCTTCTCTATTCGGTTGTTTTTATTACTATAACTTCTATAACTTTCCTTTCAAGCTGAAATGCTGGTTCTTGGTCTCTGATTTTAGAAAATAAATTTCCCCCCCAAAAGTGCATCTTATTGTTCGGTGCGATTGATACATGTTTTTTTCTTCTTCATTGTGCATTTTTTGGCTGGTGCGACTTATAAAAACAACATTCTGACTGTGAGCGGGGTCGTCTCTCCACAAATCTGACCTGTAACTTGGTCTGGTTTGGTCTCCATGACGATAAAAAGGTTTAATGCCACACTGTGAAACATTCCAGACAACGCAATAACATCTCCATGGAGAAACGTGCACCTTTAAGCAGTTTGTTGCAAGTAAGACCAAGTAAAGTGGGTGTATTACGCTAAATCGATTAAAACATTTCTTTCTCTCATGTTATAACATTGAGGTTTTAGATCTCATCCATGCATGTTTGAGTAATTTAGCGATCTCTCCTGGACCCTATTCCATAAACAAGGTCAGCAAATCAACCGTCTCTCTGCGGGGGTCTACATAAATGTCTATGGTAGAATGTTCAGCGATCACCACGGTGTTGGGTGACTAGATTTTCAAAATTAAAAAAACTGGGACGTCGCTGGTTTGTGGTGGTCGGTAATAATAAAATGGTGAGTTGAGTGCGTAATTAAGGAAATTTGTTCTGCACTCGGCACAAATGTGAGTCACATTTTCTTTGTGTTTTGGAAGTTTTAAGCAGTTTTTCTGAATTTTACCGAAACAAATGACAATGTGTGCCTCTCTTTACTGTTGGCAGGGATCAAACTGGTAAAAAATAGAGACACCTCGCACATTTCTTGTATAAAACTGGGACAAATCACTAGTTTTGGATAAATCTGCTGGAACAGAGAACACAGGGTTCAAAACTGGGACTATACCCGTTTGGTTTAGTCCTGGTTCAGTCCAGGTTTAGTCCTGGTTCAGCCCTTTTCAGTCCTTGTTTAGTCTTGGTTTAAACCTGCTTCAGTCCTGGCTTAGTCCTGCTTAGTCATGGTTTAGTCTTGGTTCACAGTCCTGGTTTAGTCCTGGTTCAGTTCTGATTTAGTCTTGGTTTAGTCCTGGTTCAGTCTTGGGTTAGTCCAGGTTTAGTCGTGGTTCAGTCCTGGTTTAGTCCTCGTTCAGTCCTTGTTTGGCCCTGGTTTAGTCTTGGCTTAGACCTGGTTCAGTCTTGGCTTAGTCCTGGTTTAGTCCTGGTCCAGTCTTGACTTAGTTCTGGTTTAGTCCTGGTTTAGTCCTTGTTCAGTCTTTGTTTAGTCCTGCTTCAGTCTTGGTTTAGTCCTAGTTTAGTCATGGTTCAGTCTTGGTTTAGTCCTGGTGTAGTCCTGGTTTAGTCCTGGTTTAGTCCTAGTTTAGTCCTGGTGATACGCTGCTTGTCTCCACGGAGATGGTTAAATTAAATGCCGCACTGTAGAACATTCCAGTCAAAACAACAATAACAGATTCATAGAGTCAAGACTCTCTACCAGAAAAGTTACACAAAGCACTTTTAATTTAGACCTGTAGAAATATCCGTGAATAACAAAGTTTGGTTTAGCGTTTAACTCCCCGTCTCTGTGTGTGCTCCACTATTGACCTGTTTAAATCCTTATTACCTCGTCTTTGTGCAGGTCCCAGAGGCCAGAGACTCCTCATTTCATTTATTAAAGCCCAAATGAGCTGATAAACCTGATTATTCCTCAGATCACTACACGCGTCTCCTTTCGACATTTACAAAGTCATCCCGAGTTTAGTTTAAAAAGGCCCATTTTACGCTATTTTCTGAGCTGTGTTTTAATATTTCCTCATCGCAGACAGACCTGGAGCTGTGTTTTCGTTTCATTCACACACGTTTATTTAGGCCGAGTTCTTCTCCCGAACGGAAAACACCCTGTTCCACCTCGTGATGTCATCCACACGCCTTCACTAGAATCATTTGGATCAAAATATAAAAAAAAGAAAGGTAGCTGCTCACTTGAAAATTACCCCTTCAGGACATCAGAAGGTGAAACGGCTCCATTTTGAGCAGACTCATAATAAAGGCTTATTCAAACATGTGTGATTTAAACAAAACATAACTCCAGGTATGTTTTTGATTAATTTGAATTAACCACATTATGACAAGCTCACAAATCAAGTTCATGGCCAAAGTGCTGCACACAAACATAGAACAGACAGTAGACATAGACAGTACATCACAATATACAATATAAACATAATACAACACTAAAAAGCATAGAAAACAATAAGATACACAACAATAAGAAATGTACATATCACTTGTTAAAGGGACAGTTGGGAATTTTGGACATAGGGCCTCATTTCCTCATGATCCAGAGTGTTGGAGACGTGTGGAGACACTTTTTTAAAATCTTCCCTCCAGTCCTTGTATTTGCAGAGGTGCTGGTGCTAGGCTAGTGCAGGTCAATGGCCACAGTCGTCCTGCCACTAAAAACGGTCTGACCCACTCCACAGACCCGAGGAAAAACTATTAGAACTCCAGACTGTCCCTGTGAACGTCTGTGTCGATTAAGGACGGGCATTCGATTAAATTTTCTTAATCGATCGTCGGGAAAATTAATTAACATTTTATATTAAAATTGTCATCACTATTATTACTATTACTAAACTGTGTAAATAAACTCAACTTTACAACATATAAACCATCACCACTGTAGAGCCACATCAGCCCGTGTGATTAGAATTACAATGTGTTTTGTGCACGTTTACGTCTTAGAGAAACAAAACTTAAAATCACATGGCTCATTTGCATAAACAGTAAGTGAAAAAAGCAGCTCTTTCCTTGTGCGCTGATGTGGTCAGCTTCAGTTGGACTGAAGAGCATGACTCTGTGACAGAGGATGTTCTGCTGATGCTGAGTCTGTTCTATGCGTATGTCGCGTTGGAGATGCTGCGTAAACATGCGAAACCGGGACACTCAAAAAATAAAAATAAAAAAAGATCATACCCGGGACACTGATGTGCAGGTAAACGCACTCTGAGGGATATAGTGATCTCCAAGGAGCCAGAGCCGAGACGTGGGACTGTGAGGCTCCAGTGTTTGTGCTGTGAGACGCAGCCTCGACTCCTCACGCTACGTTACGCACAGCAACCTACATTCGGTTTGTCGATTAAAATGAACGTGATCGATGAAATTCTTAATGATCAATTATCTATTAATCGACTAAGTGTCCATAGAATAATTTTAGAAGTCAAACAAACTGTAGCATTTGAAGGATTTATGTATGAGCAGCTGCAGTGAGTTGTACTTCCTGATAGAAAGCTCGGCAGCGGCGGACTGATATATGAGAAAATAGTCCCTCAACATGCGACGATTCAGGCGACGCAAGGTTAGTGTTAATAAATAAACACCAAGTCTAATGAAGACAAAAGTCGTGCTGCAACAACGGGACACAGGACTGATGCTCACGTCGTCTGTACACAAACCAAACTTTTAAACCACATGACTAATTTGCATAAACTTTAAGCGCTGAAAAAAAAAAAAAAACCTTCCCCTGATGCGGTGGATGAACCTTCTCACTCTGCCTACTCCACACTGTCATTTGTTTTAACCTGCTAAAGACATGTCTGCCTGTTGCGGGAGGGTTTTAATGACTTCCTGTAACTCAGGAGTCGCTTTCAAATGTGGGAAACTCTCCGCTCCTTAGATACTCGCCTACGTCTGTATAGAAAGGTGCTTAAATTAGTCACACTGGTTAAAGGAATTAATCTGCCCAAAATGCTTCCTGGTCTCAAATAAATACCCGGTCTGTTGTGAATGAAACAAACAAACACTCCGGCTGTTATTTGGTATTTTACGGTAGCCTATTTCTTTATACAGTCTTTCATTTGCACACTAATTAGCTTAAAATTTATTGCGCTCCGGAGGAGGCTTTGCAATGTTATTGCTTTGCTGGGAATGTTACATGATATGACATTAAACTCATCTATCTAGCATTTATTCATTATGAGTGCTTTTATTGCTGGAAAATACATTAATTCTCTTTGTGAACAGGGACGCCTCTCCACAGATCTGACCTGTAATGTAGCCTATAGTTGTTTCCCTTGATATAGACAAGTTTAATCTCCACTGTGGAACATTCTAGACAGTACGATAACATCTCCATCTCCCACAAAAGTTGCGTAATGCATCTTAAATGAATTACAAATGGCCTCCTCTGATTGTAACCACCCAAATTTCTTGTGTTTTCCAGTTATTTTCCGTGGTCCCTCACAGATTCCTTCCCGGTCTGAAGAATCCGTGTTGGTACGAGGAATACCGCGGCAACCTGAGCTCGGACCCTTACCAGAACAACTTCTACGGACGATACTCGCGGCGCTTCCGGGCGGTTTTCCAGCAGCTCCGTGGTTCTTTCCGGGAGCATTTGTTGAACCGAGAGGGGAGATGGTTCAGATTACGATGTCTGCCGTATTTTTACATCATCGGACAACCCAAATGTGGGACCACGGACCTGTACGACCGGCTCAGGCTGCACCCGGAGGTCAAGTTCACCACGTTTAAAGAGCCGCACTGGTGGACGCGCAAGAGGTTTGGTGAGTGAAGGTTTTTTTTATGTATTTATTCATAAGGTTAGGTCAAGCAATGTACAGGAAAAGGTACAGTTTAGGATTTTTTATACCCCCAATATACCCCCACTTTACCCCCTTAGTGGAAGAAGTTTTGTCACTTAAATAAAAGTACAGATACAGGAGCAAAAGTGAAAAAAAAAAACACATGAAAAATCTACTTAAAAAGGGTAAAGCATGCGTAAAAGGGTTAGGGTTAGCCCTGAGTGAGTCCTGGGTTTGAATGGTGTTAGTCCTGGGTGTTTTAGGCCTGTTTTAGACCAACAACTCAATGGCAATGTCAAGACCAGCTTTAGTCCTGGTTTAGATCTGGATTAGACCTGGTTTAGTCATGGATTAGTCCTGGTGTAGACCTGGTTTAGCCTGGTTTAAATCTAGTTTAGCTCTGGTTCAATCCTGGTTTAGTCCTGAGTTAGATCTAGTTTAGCCCTGGGTTAAACCTGGTTTAGTTCTGATCAGTCCAGTTTAGTCTCGGTTTAGTTCTTGTAGGGTGGTTTAGACCTTGTTTAGACCTGGTTACCAAAAGCTCAGTGACAATGTCCAGACCGGGTTTAGCCCTGGTTTAGCCCTGGTTTAGTCCTGATTTAGACCTGGTTTAGAATTGTCTTAGATCTAGTTTAGTCCTGGGTTAAACTTGATTTAATCCTGATCAGTCCTGGTTTGGTCTTTGTTTAGTTCTTACTGGGTGGTTTAGACCTAGTTTACAAAAGCTCAGTGACAATGACAAGACCAGGTTTAGTCCTGGTTTTATTGCTGGTTTAGTCCTGGTTTAGCCCTGGTTTAGTCCTGGTTTAGTCCTGGTTTTATTGCTGGTTTAGTCCTGGTTTTATTGCTGGTTTAGTCCTGGTTTAGTCCTGGTTTAGCCCTGGTTTAGTCCTGACTTAGTCCTGGTTTAGTCCTGGTTTTAGTGCTGGTTTAGTGCTGGTTTAGTCCTGGTTTAGTCCTGATTTAGTCCTGGTTTAGACATGGTTTAGTCCTGGTTTTATTGCTGGTTTAGTCCTGGTTTAGTCCTGGTTTAGCGCTGGTTTAGTCCTGGTTTAGTCCTGGTTTTATTGCTGGTTTAGTCCTGGTTTAGCCCTGGTTTAGTCCTGATTTAGTCCTGGTTTAGTCCTGGTTTTATTGCTGGTTTAGTCCTGGTTTTATTGCTGGTTTAGTCCTGGTTTAGTCCTGGTTTAGCCCTGGTTTAGTCCTGACTTAGTCCTGGTTTAGTCCTGGTTTTATTGCTGGTTTAGTCCTGGTTTTAGTCCTGGTTTAGTCCTGATTTAGTCCTGTTTAAACGTTAGGTAAAAATATTAAAGTGGCTGTTTAAGAAAGTGCTTTTGCTTCAGTACAATTCCTCACTACTACTTAGTTTTGCTGCACCACTGCCCATTAAATTAAATCCATTCAATTTTTCGGACAAGCTTTGCGACAGAGTAGTTTTGTGATGATGTTTTAAAGACGGGGGTATTAACTCGTAACATATTTATCTTTTTTGTTTGTCAAGTCGCTGTTAACAGTTTTTATCATGTTTTTCTACATTTATGGAGAATTGCCGTGTGGGAGCTTGGGTGACGTAGGCTTATGGGCGGAGCCTTGTACAGAACCTTACAGCTAACCATAAGGAGGGTTTGAATAAGACAAGGAGAGATCTCTAGATTACTCAAACACGTATGGACGACTCTAAAACAGAGATTGTACAGCTGGGCGTTGTGCAGCTCCCACGACACATACGGTTGACTGTGCGTTTAAGCTCATTTGGAATTACAAAATAAACAGATTTTACAATTTTGCCTCTTGCGTAGGCTGAAGCTTTATTGCTTTTATTTTATTTTATTGCTTTTATTTTAGAGGTGCATTTTAAATTTGTAAGGCAACCTCACTTTTTCTTTGCTTAGTCATAGCTTAGACTCTTACCAGTCTCACCAGCTTGTCAAAACAATACTGTTTACTGTTTTTTTCTAAAGAAATACAATTAATATTAAAGCAGAATTGAGCATTCTGGAGCAGCTCTCCCAAATACTTTTCTGTTTCTCATGTGGTCCCATGGAAAAAATAATTGCCCAGCCCGGCTCTAAAACCTCTTCGGGCACGTTTTTTGATGAGGGAACGTTATAACCTGGGAGAAAGCTGAAGAAAATCGATTTGGCAGAATACCCTTTCTTTAACGCAGAAAAGCCTCATTTCTGTCCTGTCAGCGGGACTTTTTTAGTGTCGATACCTGTGGAAAATGAGGATCTGGTATCGATACTAGTTTCGGTATCGATTAGCGTTTGATTTTCGATTCTTTTGACAGCCCTTCTCTCTCTATATATACTTATCTCTGCAGTGAAGTCCAGGTAATCCTCTCTCTAAATCCTCTGCTGTTGCCTCTGGATTGAATCACTTTCTCTCCCCGTATGTTTTGCTGTTGTGTCTCGTCCGCCCGCTCTCTGATTGGTCTCGATCGATATCCCGTTTGGAGCACTTCCTCTTAAATAACAGACTCCAGTCCTTCACAATAATGAGTGCCCCAGAGCATTGTGGGTAAGGAGTATGTGATCTGACACCTCAGCGGGCTCTGCGAAAACTGTGACTGAAATATTAATCACTCCATACTTCAAGAATGTGTCTCATACTGGTCAGTTTATAAAAAAGGAGCTGTGGATCTGTTTAGACCTGGTTTAGACCTGGGTTAGACCTGGATTAGTCCTGGTTTAGACCTGGTTTAGTCATAGTTTAGACCTAGGTTAGTCCTGGATTAGTCCTGGCTGTTTTAGACCTGTTTTAGACCTGGTTTAGACCTGGTTTAGACCTGGTTTAGATCTGGTTAACAGCTCAGTGACAAAGTCAAAGCAGGGTTTAGTTCTGGCTTACTCCTGGTTTAGTCCTGGTTTAGTCCTAGTTTAGTCCTGATTTAATCCTGGTTTAGTCCTGGTTTAGTCCTGGTTTAGTCCTAGTTGTTTAGTTCTGATTTAATCCTGGTTTAGACCTGGTTTAGTCCTAGTTTATACCTGGGTTGGCCACAGTTTAGCCCTGGTTTAGTTCTGGTTTAGTTCTAGTTTAGACCTGGTTTAGACCTGGATTAGTCCTGGATTAGTCCTGGCTGTTTTAGCCCTGTTTTAGACCTGGTTTAGACCTGGTTAACAACAGCTCAGTGACAAAGTCAAAGCAGGGTTTAGTTCTGGCTTAGTCCTGGTTTAGTACTGGTTTAGTCCTAGTTTGTTCCTGGGTTGATCATGGTTTAGTCCTGGTTTAGTTCTAATTTAGTCCTGATGTGTCCTAGTTCAGTCCTGGTTTAGTCCTGGGTTAGACCTGGGCTAGACCTGGTTTAGTTCTTGTTTAGTTTTGGTTTAGTCTTGGATTAAATTTAGTTTAGCCCTGGTTTACACCGGGTTTAGTAGTCCTGGGTTAAACGTGGACTAGACCTGGTTTAGACCTAGTTTAGTTTTTGTTTAGATCTAGTTTAGTCCTGGGTTATAGCTGGTTCAGTCCTGGTTTAGTCCTGGTCAGTCCTGGTTCAGTTCTTGTGAGATGTTCTTGGTAAACAGTGATCAGTATGTGTAGAGAGGTGCTTTAGACCTGGTTTAGTCCTGGGTTAGACCTGGTTTAGTCCTGGGTTAGACCTGGTTTAGTCCTGGGTTTAGACCTGGTTTAGTCCTGGGTTTAGACCTGGTTTAGTCCTGGGTTTAGACCTGGTTTAGTCCTGGGTTTAGACCTGGTTTAGTCCTGGGTTTAGACCTGGTTTAGACCAAGTTTAGTTTTATTCTTGGTCTTATTTCAATGTTTAGTCTAAATTGTTAACATGAACGCTGCAGCAGCTTCAGTAGCAGTGATACGTCTCTGTCATCTCGGCTCTGCTCAAATCCTCTAAATATTTGTACAAACGGAGTTACTGTTGGACCTGAGCCCGAGAAGTGACCAGAATCTGAAACACTCTTCTAATCTACCGATGCAATTTACTCACAAATGAATATGCAAAGTCAATACACGCTCAGAATGAAAACCAGACATATCCCCTCTGTTAGCAGGCTACACGTGACCTCCTGTTGTCGTGTTCTAATGTTGTTCCCTCCTCAAAAACAGACCTGGAGTTGTCGTTTTGTTTCATTCACACACGTTTACTTAGGCTCAGTTCTTCTCTCAGACTGAAAACACTCCGTTCCACCTTGTGATGTCACGCGGTGATACAGGAAGCGCTCCACTGTACTGTATTTTTAAACCCCACGCAGCTTCACTGGAGTCATTTGGATCATTTTAGCTCTAGAACTGCCAATCTCAACTGAACTAAAGGTAAAAGGAGCTGAAAATAACCTCCTCATGACATCACGAGGTGGAACAGAGCACTTTGAGCTTTGGAGACGTAGACAGACGTGTGCGAATGAAACAAAACGCAACTCCAGGTCTGTTTTTGAAGAGGTAACAACATTATAACATGACTTAAAGCTCACGAGAGTCCGTTTTGTGTAATGAGGGATTTGTAAAAACACAGTGGAGCTTTTCCGGTATTACCACATGACATCACAAGTTGGACCAGAGTGTGAGTTTTAAGTTTGAGAGAAGAACTCAGCCTAAATCTGCAAACTCCAGCAAAAAAGTGGAGTGCTAAAATTGACTCACAGAATCAATTTGAACATTTTCTCAGAGTTTATATGAGTCCAGTCTGTTCTAGAGTGAATTTAACATTTTTGGAAATGTTAAATGCGTAAGATTGGACCAAAATTCCCGTTTAACTCCACAATCAAGAGTTTTATTAACGTTTTGAGGGTAAACGGATAACACTTTGTCGGGTTATCCTGATTTATCTAAACAACACACAGACACGTTTTGTTTTTGCACTTTATTTTAGTAAATTTAAGATGAAATTACGTACAAAACTGGTTCAAACTGCGGGAGTTTGAGGTTTGGTGGGTGGGAGTTGCCAAATTAACACTAAGAGAAGTTGAATTAACACTAGAGGAAGTCAGATTAACTTCAACCATATCAACTCTGGCAAATACCCCCAACTTGAACCCAAATTTAACTTTCAAATAGTTAAAATAAGACTTTTTGTGTAAAAAAAAAAAACAATTTTAACCCTCCAAGTTTTGCTGTGTGCAGGATTTGGGTGTTAAACACGTGCGAATGAAACAAAACACAACTCCAGATCTGTTTGTGACGAGGAAACCGCATTAGAACGGAGATCAGAAAATGGTGCCACATGGGCCCTTTTAAGACCTGATACGGTCTTGGTTTAGATCTAGTTGTACTCAGGAAATCTTCTGTGGTGGTGGTGGAAAGTTTGAGAACAGCAGATGTAGTGCGATAATGGACTGCGATGTTGAAACTCACTACGCGCTCAGAATGATAAACGGCCGTATATTTTCTGTGCAAGGTGTTGGCTCAAAACATTAGCAGGCTTCATGGGACCGTCTGTTTACCATTTTAAACAAAGGAACTCTGAAACTGCTCTCGACAAGGGCTAAAACCAAGACAAGGAGCCAGAACTAAACCGGGACTTGGAGGAGCTGTGCTTGATTTTTTTTTTTTTTTTTATGTGAAAAATCAATCAATTGTTCCTTTTTAAACCGTTCGCAGTAGTCCAGTTCTTCCTCACTTATCTTACGTATTCAAAGCTTCCTAATTGTTCACCATGATGAGTTTATAAAGGTTTTTCACAACTTTCAAAAGCCAGAATGAAGTTTTGGTACTTCCTGGTTCGCAGACGATAAAATTGCTTTATATTTACACAGTATTTTGACCCCAAGAGCTGCTTGTACTATATCCTGTACTGGGGCATACACACGTTACTTAACTGCATGAAAAAACTGTGTACTGCCACTTTAAGTAGGACTGAACTGGAACTCAACCAGGTCTAAAACAGGTCATAGCAGAAACTTAACATGGACTAAGTCAGGATCAAACCAGGACTAAACCAGGACCAAATCAGAACTAAACCATGCCCAAACTAGGATTAAAGCAGGACCAAAGTATGACTAAACCAAGACTAAACCATGCCCAAACCAGGACTAAACCAAGACTAAACCATGCCCAAACCAGGACTAAACCAAGACTAAACCATGCCCAAACCAGGACTAAACCAGGACCAAAACAGGACTAAACCATGCCCAAAACAGGACTAAACCAGAACCAAATCAGTACTGAAGTAGGCCCAAACCAAGACTGAACCAGGACTAAACCATGCCCAAACCACGATTAAACCAAGCCAGGGCTATACCAGGACTAAATCAGGGCCATACATGGACTACACCAGGACCAAACCAGGACCAAACAATTTTTTTTTTTTTACCTTTATTTACCCAGGAAAGTTGCATTGAGATTACTCATCTCTTTTTCAAGCGAGTCCTGGCATGCACACATCATTTTCATACTAGGCAATGTGGGTGATGTGTCTTGCCTAAGGACACAACAACAGTTTTTGCGACTGGCGCCCCCCTGTGGCACCTGGAATTCCCAGTGGTCTCCCATCCAAGTACTGACCAGGCCCTGCTGAGCTTCTGAGATCTGACGGGATCAGGCTCTGACGAGCCGGTGTGGCCAATATAAATAGTTATTAGGTATAGTCCTACTTTCTCCATGGTTTAGTCCGGTTTCAGACCTGGTTTAGTCCTAGTTAAGTCCTGATATAGTTCTGGTTTAGCTCTGGTCATACAGTATCTTTAGGTGGAAAGTTTGAGAGCCACAGATGCAGTGGTGACAGTTTGCACGTCTCTGACTTTGCACCGCTTCCTGTTTTCTACACAAAACCTTCACCACAAACTTAATCTCTACACGAGTCAGGTTTTCTCTCTGAAACATCAGCTGCTGCAATCAGGATGTGGAAGATTAAAAGTGCACTCGGTAACGTTTCGGGTCCCCACGGTGATGTTTTCTCTGATTTCTATCTCTGGTTCTGTTTGCGTAAGATGTTATGTATTAGAGGTCAGTTTCTGGTAAGTGCTTTATCTCCAGGATGGAAGTCAGAGAGCCATTAATTCTCACGAATATAGTAGAAAAAAAGTAGAGTTTAAAGGAGCTGCAGTCACAACTGGACCTGTGTGGTCCTGGTTTAATTCTGTTTAGTCCTGGTTTAGTCCTGATTGCATCCTGGTTTCGTTCTGTTTTATCCTAGTTTCATCCTGGTTTAGTTCTGGTTTAGTTCTGGTTTAGTTCTGGTTTAGTTCTGTTTTAGTCTTGTTTTAGTCTTGGTTTAGTCCTGGATTAATTCTGGTTTAGCCATGGATTAGATCTGGTTTAGTCTTGGTTCGGTCCTGGTTTGGTTCTGGCTTGGTCCTGGTTTAGTTCTGGTTTCATCCTCTTTTAGTCCTGGTTTTGTTTTGCTTTAGTCTTGGTTTAGTCCTGGTTTAGTTCGGGTATAGTCCTGGATTAGTCCTGTCTTAGTTCTGGTTTAACTCTGGTTTAGTCCTGATTTCATCCTGGTTTAGTCTTGGTCCAGTCCTGGTTTGGTTCTGGTTTGGTCCTGGTTTAGCCCTGGTTTAGTCCTAGTTTAGTCCTGTTTTAGTTTTGGTTTAGTTCTGGTTTAGTCCTGTTTCATCCTGATTTCATTCCAGTTTAGTCCTAGGTTCATCCTGCTTTAGTGTTAGTTTAGTCCTGGTTTAGTCCTGGTTTCGTCCTGCTTTAGTCCTGGTTTAGTCCTGGTTTAGTCCTGGTTTAGTCCTGCTTTAGTCCTGCTTTAGTCCTGCTTGTGCTTATGAGTCCTACTGTTTCTCTCACATGGAGTGCTAGAAATCTTTAAAACATCGTTAAAAACATAACTGAACGCTACAATTTTTGTTTGTTTGTTGTTTTTTTTGTTTTTATTAAGTCATTAAGAGAAATTATAATACACAAATTAATAGGCAATGCATATAAAAAATGCAGTGACATGAAGATGAAGAAAACCAGGCCATTTTCTCAGTTTTCCCCCAGATTGTGTGGGAGCCAATAGAACCCAAAGGAAGGAGTTTTATCACAAGTTACGGCAGTATTTTGAAGTATCAGTGTTTTTAAAGGGCTCAAATTACACTTTTTATTTTCTGATCTCTGTTATAATGTAGTTTCCTCATCACAAACGTACCTGGAGTTGTGTTTTGTTTCATTCGCACACGTTTAACACATATTTTTGCTTAGTATCTGATCTTCTGTACTTTTGACAACACTATGTAATAATTGCAAACATTTACATTGCGATTCTTGCGTAAATTTTTGGTTTCCTTTTCCACTGTAGTCGCATATTTCTCTGTAGATACTCTCTTCTATGTTGGCGTCTGGGGAAAATGCCCGCCGCTCTTTCGTATCAAAGCCGAGAGCGGCCCCGGGGCCCGAACTGCACAGGCTCAGCGCCACCTCGTATCTGAGCCGCCGCACGGAGTTATAACGAACTGCTTTTTCTAATCAACCCAAACGACGGAGGCGTTTACAGGCGCACTTCAAAGCCCGCTCCACTCGTTCGTCACACAGAGGCGCTCCGTTCAGAGCTGAAATAATGAGGCAGAGACAGGTACAGGGCAAAGGAGCGGCTAACGAGCATTCAGAAGGATTTTGTGTTTGGAATTTGATGTTGTAATTAGGGCTGAAACGATTACTCGAGTAACTCGGATAATTCGATTACAAAAAATATTCGGGGCAAATTCTTTGCCTCGAGGCTTCGTTTAATTCATGTCACCAAAGTCAATTTATTTAAAATGTCTCTGCTATCGTATCACTCCTCCTTTGTAGACTGCTGCGCCAGTCTGGGATCACTGTTTCACACGGACAGTTATCAATGACGTACATTTCAAAGATTTGAAGCGGCGCGATTTATTCCACGGTGTGGAAATGGCAGATAATGATGTGGCCGGTGCCAGTGTGCACTGGCAAAGCCAACCTGATGTACCACAACAGTACGTCTTCAATGCTGCAGCACTTAAAGCGAAAGCATCCTCATGTGAACTGTACTTCTCTAAGCGGAGTCGGAGAATCTACGGGTAATATACTTTTACGATTGCTAACTGAAATGAAAAAATGCGCCTATTAGAATGTACAGTATTTGTAATTATTTGTAACCTGTGTTATGAGTCGATAGTAACGAGGCATAATGAGCAGCAAGAGAGCAAATGATCTCACTCAAATCGCTCCCTTCCTCACGTATACACACACGCACACACTCGGTGTTTCCCATATCAGAAACGTCTAGTTCGTTGTTCTACTTTTACCAAAAATCTGATTTAATCTAGAACCGCTGGCATCAATAATTCCAATATCAGAGAAAGGAAATATTTTACCGGCGTTCACGAACACTTATGTGTTCGCTAGTTCTATATTTAGCTTATTAATTAGGCTAGTTAAAGGATTAACGTTGTCACTTAGAAAACTCCTGTCTTATAAGCCAATAAGCCAAAGGTTTTACACTTGTTTAAAAAAAATGTTGACTTTAAATAAAAACCTTTTTTGTGAGGAATAACAGCAATTGCTTGCTCATTTTAAGAGGCCTTTCATGTTGCGTTACACACTATTGATATAGTTGTATAAAAACAAAAAAGTGTGATTTATCCGATTACTCGATTAATCGATGATATAATCGACAGAATACTCGATTCCAAAAATATTCGATAGTTGCAGCTCTAGTTGTAATTTCAAATGGGGCAGAGGTTTATAAAACTCTACGGCAGATTCACTGTTTTTGAGAGAACTCTCTAATCTTCTGATCCACAAATGTTGAAACTTCTCATTGTGTGTTTTGGATTGGCTAATTTTAAAGGTCCGATATTACGCAAAATTGGACTCTTATGAGCTTCAAGTCATCTGCGTGAAGTCGGCCCCCCATCAAACGCAAACCTACACAAAAACTGTCAATCGCTTGTGCTTTGTTTGTGCTGCAAAAAGTTTTGTTTGTGTTTCTTTAGTTTTGGAAAAATTAACGATTCTTTTATAGGTCAAAATGGGGTCCATCAGCCCCCAGGAAGCTTCAAAATGCTCTAAAACGTCCAAAATTGAGTCAATTGTTTGTGCTGTTTTGTGCTGCAAAAAGTTTCGTTTGTGTGATTCTGGTTCTTCAGATATTTGCAGTTTTATTTTTGGTCGATGACGTCGTCCAGAACCTCAGAATGTGAAACAGCCTCAAAACAGGCAGAAAATTATAGAAAACGTTTGTATTTGGTTTGTGCTGTGACAATTTTCATTTGTGCGAGTTTATTTCTAAAATTATTAATTATTATTTCTACAATAATTAGGACATCATTTCTGCTCAGCTGACGGCGACAAACTCTGCAAAACTAGAGGCGAAAACGATCTCAGATGTGGAAAAGTCTGTGTTATTATAGAAAATACGAATCAAAAGCAAATTACTAAAAACTGTTACAGACTTTTCCACAGCCTCAGATCGTTTCTCTTCACTAGTTTTGTGGAGTTTGTCGCCGTCAGCTGAGCAGAAATGACGTCCTATAATTACCACAGAAATAATAATGAATAATTTTAGAAATAAACTCACACAAATGAAAATTGTCACAGAACAAAACAGCACAAACGAAATACAAACGTTTTCTATAATTTTCTTCCTGGTTTGAGCTTTATTTAACATTCTGAGGGGCTGGATGACGCCATCGGCCAAAAATAAAACTGCAAATATCTGAAAAACCAAAATCACACAAACGAAACTTTTTGCAGCACAAACGGTTGAGATAGTTTTTGTGTAGGTTTGTGTTTGATGGGGCAACTTCATGGAGGTCTTTAAGTCATGTTATAATTAGTGCTGTCAAAAATATTGTGTTATTAATGAGTTAACGTGAAACAATTTTAATGGTGGTGTTTTTTTTATTTTTTTATTGCGACCTAGTTTTTTCATAAGCTGTGGCCACTGCTGTATCATTAGAAAAAACTACAGGATCCAGCTGGAAACAGGAAGCAAAACCATTTGTACGAAACTGAAGTCGTGTCAGGTGCGCTGACGTTACTCATACGAGGAAAACACGAAATAAAGTCGCTCCAAAACATACTGCGAATCTGCGCTGACCT
This sequence comes from Odontamblyopus lacepedii, assembly GCA_034769755.1. Taxonomy (NCBI): domain Eukaryota; kingdom Metazoa; phylum Chordata; class Actinopteri; order Gobiiformes; family Gobiidae; genus Odontamblyopus; species Odontamblyopus lacepedii. Next base: position 32,613,473 of record CM068360.1, on the reverse strand, counting down.
TCGATTCGGACTGTGACAGAGACAGAAGATTTGCAGCTTCTCTTTTTATATCCATAAACTCAGAGAGGAGCGCGTATCGCAGCAGGGCTCATTTCTGTCTCACTGTTTAATTTAATTATTTACATTTCTGCCACTGGACTTATTTTCTCCGCTAAAGCGTTAGCTCTGCTGCGACATGTGTCAACAAACAGTGCCGTGTGATGACATTCCTCAGTACAGCAGCGTTTCGGTGACAAACAGGGTCACAAACACAGTTGCAATAAAAAAAAAAAAAACATTTGCACAAAGCCTATCCACTTCTCTATGTTGATAAGAGGATTAAAATTATTATTCAAGAGACAAAAATGCGCTATATAAAATGGGCACCATACCTTAGTGTGACTGTTTAAGTCTTTTTTTCTCTCCGTCACTATGTATGTGTATCTGTCTTTGAATCATTTGCTGTTTTTTCATTTATTATTAATAGTTGTTTTTTTTTACTTTTCTAAATTTTAATTTTAGTGTTACTTTTATTTTTATTTATCCATTTTTACTTTATTTATTTTATTTTTTGACAGGGTTATCTGTTGGGGAGAGAAATGCACAAATATGATGTTTGGTACACATACTTTGTAACCTGTTATTGAAATTTATAAATAAAATTGGAAAAAAAAGTGCTATTAATTGATTAAACTATGACATTCATGAGATTAATCATGATTAAATATTTTAATTGATTGACAGCACTAGTTATGATGTTGTTACCTCCTCAAAAACAGACCTGGAGTCGTGTTTTGTTTCATTCACACATGTTTGAGTAACTTTATTATTCGTCTGTCTACATCTCCAAAGCTCAAAATGCTCTGTTCCACCTTGTGATGTCATGTCGTGGTAGTTTAGTGTTCGTTAACGGCTCCTTCCAGGACTGAAATCATCCAAATCATTCTCAGTCAAGGTGGATCAGAGTGTTTTTCATTTGAGAGAACTTAGGTTTGTGTGTTAAACGTACGAATGAAACAAAACACAACTCTAGGCATGTTTGTGATGAGGAAACACCATTATAATATAGATTTAAAAAATAAAAAGTGTAATATGTGCCATTTAAGAACACTGTTACTTCAATGTATTATAATTTATTAGTGATTAAAATAGAACTGTATCTCTATGTTGTTTTCCTACTATTTTACAGACCTGTAGCACCCCCTTGTGGCGAAAGTTGTCCTCTCACCCCATTAAATCTCCCAGCGTTACTGCAGTCCACTAGGGTTGTCAAAAGTATCGAAAATCAAATACTAATCGATATTAAAACTAGTATTGAAGTTAGATACTAATTTTTCGCAGGTATCGAAACTAAAAACGTCACATTTTCGCAACAGAAATTTGTTTTGTTTACCAGCACGGAAACGGTCTGTCAAAAAAAATGCACGGTACATTTTTATCATTCAAAACGACGCATGAGAATCTAGACATAAAGGTGCACTGCGTGACTTTCCAGGAGTAGAGTCCGCCAGCTGCTTGTCTCTGTGATGATCTCCGTGGAGACGAGCACAAGCAGGTGACGTTATGGGTCGGATCTCTGGCGAGGCGAGCCCAAACTAAACTAAGAATTGTTGGTATTTGCAAGCTATAAAAACACACGTAATTGAATAAACGTGCGACGGATGCAACCGTGGCAACCCTAACCCAGGCAAGTAGTGTCACCTCAGGCACAAAAAGTTACGCAGTGCACCTTTATGTCAGGGCTCTACAGTGCGCCCATTTCACTCGCATTTGCGAGCAAATATTTCGTCGTGCGAACGAGGAAAATAAAACAGTCGCACCAGTGCGAGTGCTTCTACAGCACAATAAGGAGCTGCGCACAGACGCAACGTGACGAGTTAAACGTTCTACATGTATCAAACATTTGGGGCGCACTCACACTAGGACTTCAGAATCGTGCCCAAGCCTGGATCGCCCCTAAAGCGCGACACGCCCAGCGCGAGCGCAACCAAACCGTGTCCGGGCAGAACACCCTCCGACCGCGCACGACCCCAGCATACGAGCTCCGGGTGTGCGACGATATCACTCAGACGAACAAACTCCGCTTCAGAACACACCCACGCCCCCTTAACCGAGGAGCGGCACCGCAGCAGGACCCACACCTGTCCCACCACTCAGTAGACACCCCTGTGCCGCTGGACTTCCCTCTCTAAAGCGAGAGCTTTGTCTCGGTCTTGTCTCGGACTCGAGCGCATTTGGACTCGGTCACGTCACGGACTCGATGTCTGAATACTGAGTGCATCATATTTCATTACGGCCGCTGCTGTCGCCAATAAACTTGTACCAGTGTGCGGGACCTGTGCGCTGGAGCCCGTGGACACTGCACCGCCAGAGTGTGGCTTGTCCACAGCTCCACCCTCAGCGTGCGTCACAGGGCAGGTTAAACATCTGCCCTGTGAAAAAAACTAATTTTATGTCAGTGTCTGCACAGAACAGAGCTAGGGCACAGAGCAGGCGATATGTGAGCTGAAGTTTGCCAAAGAAAATGCCAAATTAATCTGTTTGTCACAACTCCAGGAATTTGAAAATACAGGTTTAAAAATTCTACCCACTTTATTCACATCGAAGCAGTTTTGTGTAAAGTGCCAGTGGAAGTTCTCTTAAAGAAGAGGTTCTCAAACTGTGGGTAGTGTTGTGTTTTAGTTTTAGTTTTTCCTCGAGTGATGCAGAAAAGAGGAGCCACTGTCTGTGTGAATGTTCTTGTATGTTCGCTTAGGTCCAAAAAGGGGCGCAGAGTGTTTCAGTGCAGTACAGTCTGTTTGGCTTATTTTAAGTCTAAATGAATATTAATCAGATAAAATGGAGATAGACTGATTAAAAACACAGTGATTGTGCAGGAAAAGTACAGTCATAATTCTTTTGTGTTTTTTGTATACAATTCATTCAAATAAGTTGGTGTGCGCAAGTTCTGCACTGTAATAAACGTTCAAAACTAAAACCTATTTGTGCCCCCATTTGTTTTTCTGTGCTCCTAAAATTTTTGACTTAGGGGCACATGTGCTCCTGAAAAAAAAAGTTAGTGTAGAGCCCTGCTTTATGTTATAATTATCTCCGCAAACTGTGTCATTCTTCGGCGATAATATCTAGTTTCAGGCCGTTTTGAGTTTTATCTTGGATTTCCACACTAATTAGTGACAGATATTGTTGGAGAAGGGCCCGTAGTGATCGCTGAGAATTTTCTTCAGATAATAGCTCCAAAATTAAAATGTTAGCAAAGGTTTATTTGTCTTCACGATTCCTCCAAAGCAAATTGTAATATAATAGTTAAAATATTAAATATCAATGTTATTCTACTTCTGTGGGATATTAACTGTAACACACAACATGTTTGGATCACCATCTGTCACCATGTCCTGTTTTAGTCCTGGGTTAGTCCTGGTTTAGTCCTGGTTTAGTCCTGGTTTAGTCCTAGTCCTGGGTTAGTCCTGGTTTAGTCCTTGTCCTGGGTTAGTCTTAGTCCTGGGTTAGTCCTGGTTTAGTCCTAGTACTGGTTTAGTCCTAGTCCTGGGTTAGTCCTGGTTTAGGCCTAGTCCTGGGTTAGTCCTGGTTTAGTCCTAATCCTGGTTTAGTCCTAGTCCTGAGTTAGTCCTGAGTTAGTCCTGGTTTAGTCCTAATCCTGGTTTAGTCCTAGTCCTGAGTTAGTCCTGGTTTAGTCCTAATCCTAGTTTAGTCTTGGTTTAGTCCTAGTCCTGAGTTAGTCCTGGTTTAGTCCTAGTCCTGGTTTAGTCCTAGTCCTGAGTTAGTCCTGGTTTAGTCCTAATCCTGGTTTAGTCCTAGTCCTGGTTTAGTCCTAGTCCTGAGTTAGTCCTGAGTTAGTCCTGGTTTAGTCCTAATCCTAGTTTAGTCCTGGGTTAGTCCTGGTTTAGTCCTAATCCTGGTTTAGTCCTAGTCCTGAGTTAGTCCTGGTTTAGTCCTAATCCTAGTTTAGTTCTGGTTTAGTCCTAGTCCTGAGTTAGTCCTGGTTTAGTCCTGGTTTAGTCCTGGTGTAGTCCTGGTTTAGTCCTGGTGTAGTCCTGGTGTAGTCCTGGTTTAGTCCTGGTTTAGTCCTGGTGTGGTCCTGGTTTAGTCCTGGTGTAGTCCTGGTGTAGTCCTGGTGTAGTCCTGGTGTAGTCCTGGTTTAGTCCTGGTGTAGTCCTGGTTTAGTCCTGGTGTAGTCCTGGTGTAGTCCTGGTTTAGTCCTGGTTTAGTCCTGGTGTAGTCCTGGTTTAGTCCTGGTGTAGTCCTGGTTTAGTCCTGGTGTAGTCCTGGTGTAGTCCTGGTGTAGTCCTGGTTTAGTCCTGGTGTAGTCCTGGTGTAGTCCTGGTTTAGTCCTGGTGTAGTCCTGGTTTAGTCCTGGTGTAGTCCTGGTGTAGTCCTGGTGTAGTCCTGGTGTAGTCCTGGTGTAGTTCTGGTTTAGTCCTGGTTTAGTCCTGGTTTAGTCCTGGTGTAGTCCTGGTGTAGTCCTGGTGTAGTCCTGGTGTAGTCCTGGTTTAGTCCTGGTTTAGTCCTGGTGTAGTCCTGGTTTAGTCCTGGTGTAGTCCTGGTTTAGTCCTGGTGTAGTCCTGGTGTAGTCCTGGTGTAGTCCTGGTTTAGTCCTGGTGTAGTCCTGGTGTAGTCCTGGTTTAGTCCTGGTGTAGTCCTGGTGTAGTCCTGGTGTAGTCCTGGTTTAGTCCTGGTGTAGTCCTGGTTTAGTCCTGGTGTAGTTCTGGTTTAGTCCTGGTTTAGTCCTGGTGTAGTCCTGGTTTAGTCCTGGTGTAGTCCTGGTGTAGTCCTGGTGTAGTCCTGGTGTAGTCCTGGTTTAGTCCTGGTTTAGTCCTGGTTCTCGGGTTCTTCTCTTTCTCCTCGCACAGGCGCAGTGGCTCCTTTTCGTGCGAATAAAGTGAATTTACTGCGACGCGAACAGGACGCTCCACGTCCGGTGAAGCGATGGACTCAAAAAAGAGGTCAAGAGGTTTTAGAGCCGTCCACGCATGTCTGAGTAATCTAGAGATCTCTCCCAGGCCCTTAGCTGTAAGTTTCTGTACGAGACTCCGCCCACAAGCCCACGTCACCCGGGCAACCACTCGACAGATCTGCCACACGGTTCTGTTCTGTGTCCTCCTCACGGCCTCTGTGCGTCTCAGGTCTGATCCGCCTGAGCGTTCGTCACGACCGGTTTCCTGTGGAGGATTATCTGGACCTGTTCGATCAGGCGGCGCATCAGATACAAGGGAACTCCACCAGAGACCCCACGGCCGCCAGCCAGCCACAGCTCATCATCGGTAAGAGGGGAGAGGGACTGGACCGGGACTGGACCGGGACTGGATAAGGATTTAACTAGACTTTAAACCACAAACTTTCCATAATAATCTAATAGTTTACAGTTATTTAAATTGTTTAAACCCCAAATTCCAAGATGAATTCCCGTAATATTTGTGAGTTCATTTTGACGTTCTGTGTTTTCTGCTCGATCGAGCTGTTCCAGACGGATCACGTGTAGGACTCATGTTGGAGTGTTGTGTGTGTCCTTCCTGTTTGTACTGTTATTAAAGTGTGTGTTGTGTGTTGTGTGTGTCCTTCCTGTTTGTACTGTTATTAAAGTGTGTGTTGTGTGTTGTGTGTGTCCTTCCTGTTTGTACTGTTATTAAAGTGTGTGTTGTGTGTGTCCTTCCTGTTTGTACTGTTATTAAAGTGTGTGTTGTGTGTGTCCTTCCTGTTTGTACTGTTATTAAAGTGTGTGTTGTGTGTTGTGTGTGTCCTTCCTGTTTGTACTGTTATTAAAGTGTGTGTTGTGTGTGTCCTTCCTGTTTGTACTGTTATTAAAGTGTGTGTTGTGTGTTGTGTGTCCTTCCTGTTTGTACTGTTATTAAAGTGTGTGTTGTGTGTTGTGTGTGTCCTTCCTGTTTGTACTGTTATTAAAGTGTGTGTTGTGTGTTGTGTGTGTCCTTCCTGTTTGTACTGTTATTAAAGTGTGTGTTGTGTGTTGTGTGTGTCCTTCCTGTTTGTACTGTTATTAAAGTGTGTGTTGTGTGTGTCCTTCCTGTTTGTACTGTTATTAAAGTGTGTGTTGTGTGTGTCCTTCCTGTTTGTACTGTTATTAAAGTGTGTGTTGTGTGTGTCCTTCCTGTTTGTACTGTTATTAAAGTGTGTGTTGTGTGTGTCCTTCCTGTTTGTACTGTTATTAAAGTGTGTGTTGTGTGTGTCCTTCCTGTTTGTACTGTTATTAAAGTGTGTGTTGTGTGTGTCCTTCCTGTTTGTACTGTTATTAAAGTGTGTGTTGTGTGTGTCCTTCCTATTTGTACTGTTATTAAAGTGTGTGTTGTGTGTTGTGTGTGTCCTTCCTGCTTGTACTGTTATTAAAGTGTGTGTTGAGTGTTGTGTGTTGTGTGTTGTGTGTGTCCTTCCTGTTTGTACTGTTATTAAAGTGTGTGTTGTGTGTCCTTCCTGTTTGTACTGTTATTAAAGTGTGTGTTGTGTGTCCTTCCTGTTTGTACTGTTATTAAAGTGTGTGTTGAGTGTTGTGTGTTGTGTGTTGAGTGTGTCCTTCCTGTTTGTACTGTTATTAAAGTGTGTGTTGTGTGTTGTGTGTTGTGTGTTGTGTGTTGTAGGAGAGGCGAGTGCGTCGACCATGTGGGATAATAACGCCTGGCTGTACGTTTATGAAAACTCCACCGAGGGAGAACCTCCTTTTCTGGTGCAGGACTTTGTTCACGCTCTGCAGCCCCAGACCCGCGTCATCGTCATGCTCCGAGACCCCGTCGAGAGGCAACCGACTTTATACATGTCCACAAATATATGCAAATAAGTCCTGCACGGGTCTGATTCTGACAAACTGCACCCGACCCGATTTTCGAAACAAAATTGAAATGAGTTTCCGCACCTGATCCGACCCGCTACAAACACAAACCGACACCCGAACGGCACCCGAATGAAAATCAGTCTGAGAGGCCAAAAAAAAGCCACAATTTTGCACTCTCCACTCGAGTAATTTTCTTTTCAGCTCCTCGGGAGTCATTTTGAACTGCAGAACGTCACATGAGTGGTTTGAAAATGAAAGTGGCAGAGATTTCTGGGAATGTGCGCAGCAAAAACATGGATTTTACATTTAATTATGTGGTAAAAACAGTGGCATTTTTGCATTTCACGAAAACACAGCCCTGTTTTTTGTTCGCACATGATGTTTTGTAAACTGCACATTAGACACACGCTCTCCTGCATCCGACCTGAACCTGAACCTGAACCTGCATCCAACACAGCACAACATTTTTCACCCGTTTCATTCAGATTTGCGGTTCACCCGTCGGGTATCTGCAGGTACCAGAACCCGTGCAGGACTCTGAAATAAATACATATATTGTCCTCCGGCTGTACTCAAATGATCTGTTGTTTCCTCAGGTTATACTCGGATTATTTGTACTTCGGAATCTCCAACAAATCGGCTGAAGATTTCCACGACAAAGTGTCCGAGTCTCTGCTGCTGTTCCAGAGCTGTGTGTCCGACTCCAGTCTGCACTCCTGTGTTTACAACACCACAGTCAACCAAGCTATGCCTGTGAATACTACTACTACTACTACTACTACTACTACTACTACTGCTACTACTACTACTACTGCTACTACTACTACTACTACTACTACTGCTACTACTACTACTACTGCTACTACTGCTACTACTACTGCTACTACTACTACTACTACTACTACTGCTACTACTGCTACTACTACTACTACTACTGCTACTACTACTACCATCATCACTGCTACCACTACCGCCACCACTACTGCTGCCACTGCCTACTACTACTACTACATCACTACTGCCATACCACCACTACTACTACCACCTGCCACCACTACCACTGCTACTACCATCATCACTACCGCCACTACCACTACCACTGCTACCAATCACCGCCACTACTCGCTACCACTGCTACCACCATCACTACTACCATCACCGCCACTACCGCCACCGCTACCGCCACCGCTGCTACCACCGCCTACTACCGTTACACTGCCACTGCCGCCGCTGCCGCTGCTGCCACTGCCACTGCCACCGCTACCGCTACCACCACTACCACCACTACTGCCGCCGCCATCTACCGCCATCGCTACCACTACCACCTACCACCACTACTACCACTACTACCACCGCTACCACCTGCCACCGCCACTGCTACCGCCACCGCTGCTACCGCTACTACCGCTACCGCCGCCGCTGCTGCCGCTGCCATCTGCCACTGCCACCGCTATCACTACCACTACTACTACCACCGCGACCACACGACCACCGCCACCGCTACTACCACTACCTACCACCGGCCACCACCGCTACTACCGCTACTACCATCACCGCTACCACTGCTACCATCGCTACCACTGCTACCACTACTACCACTACCACCACCACCGCCGCCACTGCTACCACCACTACCGCTACCACTGCCACCACCGCTACCACTGCTACCACCGCTACCACCACTACTGCCATCGCCACGCCACTACCACCACTCACCACCGCCAATACCACTACCATCACTTCACTACCGCTACCACTGCTACCACTGCCGCCACCACCATCGCTACCACCGCTACCACCGCTACCACCACCACCGCTACCACTGCCACTACCATCACTGCCACTGCCACCGCTGCCACTGCCACCGCCAACTGCCACCGCCACTACCACTACTACCACCGCCACCACTGCCACTGCCACTGCTACCGCTGCACTGCTACCACTGCTGCCGCCGCTGCTGCCGCCATCGCTACTGCCACCGCTACTACCACTACTACCAATACCACCGCGACTCACCACGACCACCGCCACCGCTACCACCATCATCACCACTACCGCCACTACCATCGCTACCACCGTTACCACTGCCTACTGCCTACTACCGCCACCACCATCACTACCACCTACCACCGCCGCTACCGCTACCTACCACCACTGCTACCACCGCTACCACCGCTACCACTGCCACTGCTACTACCGCTACCACCACCACTGCCACCGCTACCGCCATCACCATCACTACCACTACCACTGCCACCACCACCACTCACCACTTCTACCACCGCTACCACCGCTACCACTGCTGCCACTACCACTGCCATTACCACCGCCTACCACTCACCACTGCTACCGCCACCACTGCTACCACCGCTACTACTGCCACCATCACTACCGCCACTGCCACCGCTACTACTGCTACCACCGCTACTGCCACTACCACTGCCACCACCGCCACCACCGCTACCAATCACCACCGCCACCGCCACCACTGCTACCACTGCTACTACCACCGCCACCGCTACCATCGCTACCACCGCTACCGCTACCACTGCCACCACCGCTACCACCGCCACTACCATCATCACTACTACCACCGCTACCGCCACCGCTACCACCGCTACCACCGCCACTACCATCACGCCACTGCTACCACTGCCACTACCATCATACTACCTACCACTACTACCACTACTACTACCACCACCGCTACCGCTACTACCATCACATCACTGCTACCGCCTACCACCGCTACCACTACTACTGCCACTACCACTACTACCTGCTACCGGGCGATCACTGCTACTGCTACCACTGCCAATACCATCATCACTACCACTACGACCACTACCACTACCACCGCCACCACCACTACCACCACTACCACCGCCACCGCCACCGCCTCACTCGCCACCACTGCTGCCGCCACCGCCACTGCTACCGCTATCACTGCCACTACCACTTACTACTACCACCACCACCATCATCACCGCTACTGCCACTACCACCGCGACCACCGCTACCGCTACCACCTGCCATACCATATCACCTGCCACCGCTACCACTGCCACCACTACACTACTGCTACTGCCACCGCTGCCACTGCTACCGCCACTGCCACCACTGCCTACCACTACCACTACCACCTACTACCACTACCACCGCCACCGCTACTACCATCATGACCACCTGCTACCACCACCGCGACCACCGCCACCGCCATCACCACGACCATCATCACTACCACTACCGCCACCGTCACTACTGCCACCATCACTACTGCTGCCAATCACTGCCACCACTACGCACTAATCACACTACTACTACTACTGCTACTGCTACTACTGCTACTACTGCTACTACTACTACTACTACTACTACTACTGCTACTACTACTACTGCTACTACAACTACTATTATTACTGTGATTACTGCTACTGCTGCCACTATAATTGTAGTTCCTGGTTGGCCTTGGGCGGCAGATGTGACATAAGTAAAAAGTAAAGTTACTTCCACAACCGTTACCTGGCAACCAAAATGTAAACAAGTCTAAATTACACCCAGCCTCTCCCATGCAAAATGCGACACACAACTGTACACAACAACTTCACAAACCCGATGTGATGTGCAGGAGTTTCATTAGGCGGTTGCACGCTGATTGTGTGGTGTTAGCGCTCTGAAGGGGGGAGAGACTTAGCACTGAGCAAAGAGAGGGAAGTGAATGTAGCCCACAGAGGTAAAAACACAAGTAAAACGCTCCTCTGTCCGTCTCACACGTCTCTGTCCGTCTCAGGTTCGTCTTCACATCGGGCTGTACATCGTGTTCCTCATGGACTGGCTCTCCGTGTTCAGCCCGGAGCAGATCCTGGTCCTCAGGCTGGAAGATCACGCCTCCAACACCAAGTTCACCATGGGCCAAGTCTTCTCCTTCCTCCGCCTCGGTCAGTCTCAAATACCTGTGGATTTAAAGGTGCTGTATTACACAAAATGTACTCTCGGGAGCTCTCGTAACGCCGTTCCATCATCACAAACATACCCGGAGTTGTGTTCTGTTTCATTGTTTCATTTAACACACAAAGGGTTTGCAGGGTTTGTGTGTTAAACGCGTGCGAATAAAACGAAAACACAACTCCACAACTTTAGAGCATCGATCAGGACATGGTGTAATCTGGGCCCGATGTATTTTGGCTGTGGTTTGACCCTAAAGGTGATTCTGTGTTTTTTTTTTCAGGTCCGTTATCGAAGGATTTGGAGTCCGACATCACGAGGAACCCGGCGTCTAACACTCGTCGCCCGGCCGACAGGAGCCTGGGCCCTATGCTGCCTCTGACTAAAGACCTTCTGGGACATTTCTACAGACCCTTCAACCAAAAACTGGCCAAAGTTTTACACAATGACTCTTTTCTCTGGGACTCGTCATGAACCTCATCTCTGCTCCAGCAAGTGCCCACAGCCACACTGCAAAAACACACGACTGCTGGAGTTTAAATGACTGCAATAATAACAGGCGCAACTGTATTAAAGCTACAGTATGCAACTTTTATATACATATTTTAAATTTTGGTTGTGTTTATTGCACTGAAAAACATGTGTCCTTACTGTGAGCGGAGCTTCCAGGCATTTAACTCCCCGTTTCCGTGGAATCGTGCAGGTGACGTGCCACTTCCAGAAAGTTACATGCTGCAGCTTTATGAAAAATTAATTTATAATATTATTTTTGTATGATATTTGTATTATTCATTCACTCCACACACGGCGGTGAAGGCCGTGGTAGCCACAGCCGCCCTGGGACAGACCGACTGAAGCGAGGCTGCAAATCTCACGCACCACATTCACGAAGTGGGTGAAGTGTCTTGCCTAAGGACACAACAACAGAAAGCAGTAACTCTCTAAATCACATGTGTCAAACATGCGGCCCGGGGGCCAGATCCGGCCCTCCAAGACCTTTAATCTGGCCCTCGGCTGATTTTTCTATTAAAATACTTAAAATTTTCAGATTTTTCTGTTAATTTTCTGCACCGTTTAGCATAGCAGCGTCTCCGGCGTTTCTGTACGTTGTGACTCCCACCAGAGCAGCACAAATGAAGACTTTCCTCTTTCCAAACGCTCTTAAAGGACGATCGTTTTGACTGTCGACCGTGACCCTCATCAGCAAAATGTCAAAAAATGAGAAAAGCAGATGCTGAGTTCAGGATTTTCCAAGAAAAATAGTCTAATTCTTATTTGTTGACAGAGGTGAATGGGAAATCTGTGCTCAGTGTGTTTGGAACAAGTGGCGTTGCTCGAGGAAAATAATCTTAAACACCACTACGAGACACGGAGAAAAATACAATAACTTGAAGAGAGAACTGAGTTTTCTGATCCGGCCCTTTTGGGATCAAAGTAGGTTGCATACGGCCCCCGGACAAAAATGAGTTTGACACCCCTGCTCTAAATGATCCCAGTAACACACAGCCGCCCTCCTCAGACACGTTCAGCGTTTTCAGTCGTTTAAAGTCATGCAGAGTTCTGTTTTTGCAGTGAAACAATAAAGGGTTTGAATTTAAATTATTCAGTTGTGAACAGCACAAGAGTGAGTGAGAGTGAAAGAGACTTTGAGAATGTTTATTTTTGATGTAAATGAGTAAATAAAGGGATAAATAAACAAAAATGTTGTGCAGTTTTGGTTCAGTTTTACTGTTCAGGCAAATATTTCAACTACTACAAAGAAATGCAGAAGAAAATATGCAATGAAATCAATAAAAAGAATGATTTTATCATTAAGAATCACTTCTTTATAACATGGTGGAAAGCTAAAAACGTTGATTTACCATGATACCATCTTTAAAATAAAAATATGGTTCATGTCGGCATTAAAATAACCAAACTGAGCCAGCATGAGGTGACCCATGATTCTCTGTGGATCCTAAGATCATTTAGCAGATGCATTTACACTTTGTGGCCACATGAGGGCGGTGAACATTAAGAAACGAATATGGCAACATCAGAGCAAAAGAACTTCCCCTGACCTGTAATGAATGAATGTAGATAAATATAATGAGATATTGTGTAACATTTCTGGCAATGCAGTAACATCTCTATGGAGACAAGCAGCTGAACTATAAAAGTTCGTTTTTTTATGTTTATTAACAATATCTCTCAATAGGTAAAACTGTAATATACAAATAAATATGTAAACAAAAACAAAAAAAACTCTAAAACCCTGTCCAGGGGTTAAAATATTTACTATTTACAAAGTTGAAATAAATTATTCGATTCGATAGTTTTTGACTATGTCCGCATTTTCAAAGTCATTGTTCAGTTTCTTGATGGTTCTCGATCCTCTAAGACGTAATACTGCTGATTTGGTAAGACTGAGTGACAGTTTGACTCTTAGCCAGTGTAGGACAGTACTGTAATCTTGGTCATTTTTCCTTTAAACTTTAATCGATAATTCGCTAATGAAACGTTCTGCTTCCCTTCCATTCCCTCCATAGGGGGTGAAGACTAAAGGCGTGAAGGAACCATGTTCAATCTGAATGACGCGTTGGTTATATTGGCGTTTCTTTTCGTTCTCGTTAGTGGTGAATGTTGTTTCTAGTTTCTGGTTCAGGTGGCTCTTAGCAAATGGGTTGAACATAGCTTATAGGTAACCATTATGAAATTACCTGATGAGATCCAAAGAGAAAATTGGTGCAAAGGGGGCGAGGAAAGGCCGGGGACGAGGCGGCAGGAATCGTACTAAGAAAGTAAAGGCAAAGTAGTCACCAGGCCATCGTAGAACGGTGACGTCTCCTCTGAAGTGTGCCGTAAAAACTGTAAATTATAGTCATACTCTGCGGTGTCACCTGTGATCCCCGTGGTCTTCAAAGGGTTACAGATATTTTTGCGGGGAGAGATCGGCACTGAAAGAACAAAATGAGACGAATACGTTATTTTTGCGTTGCCTTGGCTTTCTGCTACTGCCGACCAACTTTAATTGTTCATGAGCTCACTTCAAGAATTATATTTTACATACAAATTACATTTAATTACATCATTATTTCCTCTTCATCACCACCCAGTAATAACAAGTTTCCATTGTCCTTGTTTAATAAAACCACAACTATTAATGGATAATGTTCATTGCCTAATAATCTAAAATTTAGTGTTAATTTTGAATTCAGAAATATGCATTACTTGTCATGACATCACCTTCATAACTGAACCTTTTTACATGTTCACAAAATAATATAATAACAATAACAACGAATACAAAATGTGGCTGAAGTGGAAATACAGGGTCTAGGCTAAATGCTAAATGCTAAGGCGGGAGTTAGCATAGAGCGCTAATCTAACATTTTAAGAGAAATAACAAAATTAGCAAATGTCTAGCTTTGACTAGCGACTGTTACAACAAAAGTTATATTATTATGAGTTTATATGTGTCAGAATTCTGCTTGGTGGGACAGTACCAACCTGAAAGAGCAAAATGAGACGGAGACGCTATTCCCGTGTTGGATTTCTGCTGCAGCTAACAGGAAACATTATTATTATTATTATTAATTATTATTATTATTATTATTATTATTATTATTATTATTATTATTATTATTATTATTATTATTATTATTATTATTATTATTATTATTATTATTATTATTATTATTATTATTATTATTATTTGAAGCAATCCGCCCTTCGTATAAACTTAAATAAACTTTTCAAACTTCCTTTTTTGTTTTAGTTTTCCTGGTTTTGAAGGTTTTGGTACTGAAGTATGGCGCCATCATGTTTTCAAAAGCGTGAACTGCACATATCCGCAAGACCACTTTTCTCTAGAGGAACTGTTAAACTAGTTTGTTTATCAATATATTTATTCATTGCAATAATGAGAATATATTATTACAATAGAAAAGACGATTTGAAATATAAATTAATTAAATTTGAATGTGTTTATTAAACCGATTACATTTATTTGATACATTTTTTTTTTAATTTCCTGAAATAATGCTCAGCCCCGGTGCGCCCTCATGTGGACAAAAATGGGAACTACACATATCCCCCAAAACTGGACTTTTATCAAAATAATCCTTTCTTTTGAAAATAATAACTCTTGAAGCTAAATTTAAAATAAGAAATATATTAGCATTCCAAAACAATAGTAACAGAAATAGTTGAATAATGAATATATCATCTTTTTTTTATATTTTAAGAAAACACCCTTTTTTTTTTTTTTTTTTTTTTACTAATGTTTAAAAAACGAAATTAATAAAATAAATATAATAAAAAGTATGGTGTATATAGTAATTAATGTACTGTATAACTGTCTTCTCTCTTGTGAAGTGAGTTGATGCTTCCTCACAAATGTTTTCTTACAGACTGAACAGCTGAATCCTCCTGTGTGTGTCCCATAGACTGAATAAAAGTGGACTAAGAGACGGTGACGACACCCACAGCGTTCGGCTCCACTCAAATGAAGCTCGTGATGCTCCCGGTTACTTATTTGGAACACGGCAGCAAGTGCGTTAGCCGGGTCCATGGTGTGTCCTCACATGTGTTTTCAAATTAGAACAATCAGCAAACACTTTCTCACAGACTGGGCAGCTGAATGGTTTCTCCCCTGTGTGTGTCCTCTTGTGTCGTTTGAGACCTGAACTATCAGCAAACACTTTCTTACAGACTGTACAGCTGAATGGTTTCTCCCCTGTGTGTGTCCTCATATGTGTTTTGAGATCACAGCTTACAGCAAACATTTTCTCACAGACTGTACAGCTGAATGGTTTCTCCCCTGTGTGTGTCCTCACGTGTCGTTTGAGACTAGAACTATCAGCAAACACTTTCTTACAGACTGAACAGCTAAATGGTTTTTCACCTGTGTGTGTCTTTATATGTAATAATTGATGTGTTTTTTGGGAAAATGATTTGTTACAGACTGAACAGCTGAATGGTTTCTCCCCTGTGTGTGTCCTCATATGGGTTTTGAGATCACAGCTTACAGCAAACATTTTCTCACAGACTGTACAGCTGAATGGTTTCTCCCCTGTGTGTGTCCTCACGTGTCGTTTGAGACTAGAACTATTAGCAAACACTTTCTTACAGACTGAACAGCTAAATGGTTTTTCACCTGTGTGTGTCCTCAGATGTAAGTCATGATGAGCCTTTAGGGCAAATGTCTTCTTACAGACTGAACAGCTGAATGGTTTTTCACCTGTGTGTGTCCTCATATGTAATTCATGATTTGTTTTTTGGGAAAATGCTTTGTTACAGACTGAACAGCTGAATGGTTTCTCCCCTGAGTGTGTCCTCATATGCCTGTTGAGATTAGAACATATAGCAAATGCTTTGTTACAGACTGAACAGCTGAACGGTTCCTCTTTTGTGTGTATTCTCATATGTCTTTTGAGAGTAGAACGGAGAGCAAATGCATTCTGACAAACTGTACATTTGAATGGTTTCTCCCCTGTGTGTGTCCTCATATGTGTTTTGAGAGTAGAATGTAGAGCAAACACATTCTTACAGACTGAACAGCTGAATGGTTTCTCCCCTGTGTGTGTCCTCATATGTTTTCTCAGATTAGAACTATCAGCAAACACATTCTTACAGACTGAACAGCTGAATGGTTTCTCCCCTGTGTGTGTCCTCATATGTGTTTTGAAATCACAGCTTATAGCAAACACTTTCTCACAGACTGAACAGCTGAATGGTTTATCTCCTGTGTGAACTCTCCTGTGTACTTGCAGTTTATATTTAGACTCAAATCTCTCTTCACAAACAGAGCACTTGTGTTTCCTGCTCTCAGCTCCTTCTCCAGTTCCTGACATGTCTCCGTTGTTCACAGTGGCTCTGGTCTCTGGTGCAGACTTGGATCTGGGGGACAGATGTGAGTTTTGTGCTGTGGTGCTTCTGGCTCTGGTCTCTTGGTTGTGGTGGTCTCCCTCAGCCCCTGTGTCCATGTGTGCAGGTGGACAGCTGAGTGGAGCTCTCCAGTCTTCATCATTGTCAGTGTCAGTGTCAGAAGAGTGCTCTGTGTCTTCCTCAGTCTCTGGGTGAACCTGTGTCTCTGCACTGATGTCCTCTCCCTGTGTGTCGTCTCTCTGCTCAGTTTCTCTTTGTTGAAGCAGTGAGGACTCTTCTGTCTTCACGCTCACAGCACTAAACTCTGGGACAGACCTGAAAAATAGAAGATACATTTGTATATTTCAAACCCAATCTGAATATTTGTAACAGAAAGGAATAAGAATAAATAACAAAATAAAGAATTGCAGTTTGAAAGTGTCTGAGACTCACACTTGCAGCTGATCTTCCTCCTGTTTGATGTTGTGTTCTTCTTTAATGTGTGGAGTCAGAGCAGGACTCAGAGAGGGGAGCTGGACACCTGCAGGAGATAAGAGAATACACACTTACACATACACGTGCAGTCTTGTGACATGAACACTGTGAATTTGTCTGTTGTCTACTTTATGGGTGATGGGGCGTCTTTTCTGTCCATGAAGTTGTACATTTTAGTCTATATCTGAAGTGATTTGGAGTCATACAGGTTCTTCTGCCATTATAGCCACGGCGCATGTTTCTAATGAGCTGTTTTTCTGTATCATATGCATTTTTACCCATTCATATTTTGCATTCATATTTTTTAAGTTATTTTTTACTTATTTCATTGATCTGGAAATGACAAAAATGACCTAATGCGTAATGCAGGGGTCTCCAACCTGTAGCTTGGGAGCCACCTGTAGCTCTCCATCCCCGATAAGTAGCTCACCAAGGGATTTCGGAGTTATACCATTGTGCTGAATAACAAAAAAATTTGTTAATTACATGCCTATTAATACTGTGAATTTTAACTCATTTTGAAGCCCAACTTCGTGCACTAATAAATAGACAGTGGTTTATGTTTTATAGGCATCTAACTGTGCCCAAAGGCTCACCCTTCTTATAATCACCTCAATTTCTTGCACCCACTAAAATGAGTTCTCTGGCATTTTTGTTTTGTAAAGGAGCTCACTGGAGGGAAAAGATTAGAGGCACCTGATGTAATGTACTCAGCCAAATAGATACGTTTTTTCCATTGCTCCCTCTAACAAATACTATTTACAGTAGGTGTGATGAATGAAATGTTCTACTACCAGTAGATATTTGTAGAAATAAATATATCCTATTTAAATTTGCATGTATTGATGGACTGTGGGTGTATTAACACGCAACATGAAGTGTCCCTCCAGCATACCATTAAAGTCGCACTGGGAGCTCCACTTCCAAACGCTGTGCCCATTTGGACATATCTATGGAAAACAGAATGAATGAATTACAAATTAAACTATTAAATAATGCGACTTTTACTTATGAATACACATTTGTCGCTACTTCCACAAAACTACTCCAATTCTTGCTACTCCCAGTAATATTACAGTACATACAGTGTATTATTATTACCACATGTTAATTTTGTATTGTGGATTATTGCCATTGACTCACCCATTCTGCTATTACAGCTGTGCATCTTCTGCTCAATGACACTTCAAAGGGTCTTGCTGCATTGCAGGGCACCTTTGTGACAGGGTCCTGAGCTGTGCATTTGTCCACAGGTAGGATTAGGTCGTCTAGAAGCTGCTTCAGGACATCATGATAGATGATGGATGCTTGTTGTCCCAAAACATCTTTCACAATAACAGCCATAGCAGACTCAGGAGGGACGGCATCTTCCACCGTTTCACAGTCGCCAGGTTCATCAGGGACTGTTTCATCCATGTGAAACTGTGGGAATGTGTCGACACAAACCGGTTGCTTCAGTGCAGCCCCAGTTCTGCAGTGTGAAAATGCAAATGTCATTAAACAGGGTGTGACAGGAAAAGAAAAATCTGATCAGTCTTCTACCCCCAAATATGCGCTAAGCACATTCTTCCCCAACAAACACTGCCGTGAAATATTAACCACCAAAACAGACAGAACATATTTTTGTAAATAACTTGTAATTACCTGTCTGAGAGCGATTCCTGAACAACAGTGGAAACCGGAGGCTGCGGGGGTCTCACCCATCGAGTTTGAGGCAGTGGAGCAGACGTGACTTTATCATAACTGCAACGACATTCAGAGTTATAATAAAGTTGTGTGAGAGTAATGGATGCCGTGCTACATTTTAGCGATTACTTTAGATTTACATTTACGTTTTTAATCAAGTAGTTTATCCTAGAAAACACGTTCGCTCCTCGTCGCTGCTCAGGACTTGTAACTACAACTAACTAGTTCCTACTACAACAAGCAGCAGGAAACGGACTTTTTCTTTGCATTGAAAATTACGTTTTCAGACTCAGGATATCGCATTCGTGTCCTGAAAAACGTTTGTCAAACTCTTGGAAATAAAGTGCGTTTTCAAATGATAAGCTGAAGTTACCTGTCCAGAAGAAATTTAGCGACCAACGCGTCAGTCTTTAGACCCTTCGTCTGCTTCAGTGCGCGCCATCGCTGGAAGGAATCTCCAAGAATCACCTCAGTTTGGCTTCGCTCCTTTTCCTCTTCTCTTCTTCTTTCAGCGACCTCAAAAACGGACTTTATTTTGCGGTGAACTGGTGGTGGATTCTTCTCTGACATTGCAGCAAACGCTGTACGAACTACGAGGAAGCTGTAGATTTTCAGAAAGTAGGATCTTTCTGACGCTCTACGCGAGCGCACATCCCCATCCAGAGCAGGTATTGCGTTTGCATTTAGCATCAGCACAAAGTGCTCCTGGGGCAGTTCCAAACCTGTTGAACCGGTCAGTTTATTCAGCGTGTCCTTGTGCAACCTCGCGAGGGCTTCACCGGTAAGCGTATAATAATAATAATAATAATAATAATAATAATAATAATAATAATAATAATAATAATAATAATAATAATAATAATAATAATAAGAATAATAATAATAATAATAATAATAATAATAATAATAATAATAATAATAATAATAATAATAATAATCAGTCAAACTTTATTTATAAAGCACTTTAAAAACAACACACTCGTCCAAAGTGCTGTACACATGTTAAACTACAAAAACATGAGACACAATAACATCAAGACAGAAAATGATAAATGTGAAGTCTTCACACTGTGTTAAAAGCCAAACTAAAGAAATGAGTTTAAAGAAGAGATTTAAAAACAGGAAGTGAATCGGCCTGTCTGACGTTCAGTGGAAGTGCATTCCGGAGTCTAGGAGCAGCCACAGAAAAAGCCCCTAAGAAGAACCTGACCTGCAGACCTTAGGGCGGGAAGGCCTGCAGGGCCCCAGCAGGTCAGACAAGTACCGCGGGGCCAGGCCATGGAGGCATTTAAAAACAAATAAAAGAATCTTAAAATCAATGCGAAACTGAAGAATAGGAGTTATATGATCAAATGTCCGAGAACCAGTCAAAAGACGAGCAGCAGCGTTCTGGACTAGCTGAAGACGGGAAAGAAAAGTTTTGTTGAGACCTGAATATAATAATAATCTAACCGTGTGGAGATAAAAGCATGGATTCAAATGTCTAAATTATGACGAGATAAAAGCGATTTAACTTTGGCAAATTGCCTCAGCTGAAAAAAACAGCAGCTAAGTCTCCAGGAGTAAACAACACAACTTCAGTTTTATTCTCATTAAAATGGAGAGAGTTACAAGCCATCCATGCTCTCACCTCACTAATAATAATAATAATAATAAATTTTATTTATAACGCACTTTACATTTGACAACAAATCTCAAAGTGCTACAGTGCAAAAAGACTTTAAAAACAGAAGACAATTAAAAATCAATTTAAAAGCAATAAAACAATAGCGGGTATTAGCTGTAGGCCAGGGTAAAAAGGTCTTTAGTCCTTTTTTAAAAGCATCCACCGTCTGTGGAGCCCTGAGGTGGTCTGGGAGGGCGTTCCACAGACGGGGAGCAGCCACTGAGAAGGCCCTGTCGCCCATGGTCATGAGCCGTGTCCTGGGCAGGACCAGACGGTGCTGTTGGCCTGACCGGGTCTTAGTGGAGGTGTGAGGTGTGAGCAGTTCAGTGAGGTAAGTGGGGGCCGCACCGTGGAGACAGTGATGGGTGAGCAAGAGGACTTTGTATTGAATACGGAAGTGGATGGGGAGCCAGTGCAGGGAGTGAAGAATAGGGGTGATGTGCTCGTGTTTACGCACCCTCATCAGGACCCTGGCAGCGCTGTTTTGGACATACTGGAGCTTTTGGATGCTCCTGCCCACTCCCACTAAGACAATCTAGAAGGTCCTGTGACTGCTTCAGAGGTAGATAAATCTGACAGTCGTCTGCATAAAAATGGAAAAACACATTGTATTTATGTAAAATTGACCCAGGAGGCAGCAGGTAAAGGGAAAATAGCAGAGGTCCAACTCCTGCTCCACCAAAGTCTGACAGACTCCAGGATTCTGTGAGTTCTTCCAGAGGGAGACACTGAAGTCACACTGTACTATATATTACTCAAGTAAGAGTACTGTCTGATTCAGGAACACAATGTTTTATAAAACTTTGTTATGAAGTGATAAAAGAGATAAATAAATAGTCTGACAAAATGAGCACAGATCACAATAAAGTATAAAACGTATAAACTGAATAATCTGTTGCAGCAGACGGACGTGCGGTGAACAGTTTAGTGCTCAAAGTCGTGAGAAGTGTTTGAGTGTTTGAGGCTGTTCCATTGTTGTTGACCCTCTGTAAACCAGGCTCTGTGTGCTCCAGGTTTATTTGGCCGAGGTGGTGCTAAACGTCACCATTTGTGACCTGCACTGTGCAGCATGAGCCTTTTGAGACAAACGAGGCATTAGCGCCTCAAAACTGAATAAACAGTGTTATATACAGTGTTACAGTCTCAGCATCAACTGTCAATTGTTTTATGATCGGCTGTAAGAGATTTTCTAAATAATGTTTGTTTCTCTGCATTTGTTATTACTGTTGTACAAATGTATCATGAATTGTTCCACCTGCTTTTTCAATGTGCTCACTGTTAAAAACCACTCTGAGCTCACAAAGGAAACACACACCGCTGCTAAACTCACAGGACTCCACACATCCAACGTGGCCGATGTGAATCACAAGGCCATGGGACACATTACACCTTCCACACGACAGGATCACTTCACCCTCTGCCCTCAGGACGGAGGAGGTGCTTTGGCTTTAGCCCTGGAGTGTCTTTTGTGTTTCCCGTATGTGTCGAACGAGCCCTTTGTGAAAATGTATTTCCCCTTGGGGATAGTGTATAGTTTGCTGTAGGCCTATGCCATAAATTAATACTTTACTTTTAAAATGTACAAACAGTGATAACTTAAATGTTTGATAAAATTTTGGCAATTTTCTGTCTTCTCATCCAATGAAGGCTTGAATCCGGGTCTCGGGTAATTATTTTATGAACAAGCACTTCTCAGATCTCTGTGTTCTCAGAATGCCCGAAATGATTCATTCGAGCGCAGGCGCGTACCTCAGAAACACAGAGCTGCAGCTGTTGTTTTCTTTGTGCATTTATCAGCACTACGAGCCCCGGAGCGGTCGTGTATCATGTGAAGAGCCCAGGATCAGAATGTTCAGCTTTGGAATTTAGTTTTGAAATCCTCATGTTTTCTGCGCTCAGGCTGTACAGCAGGTGAAGCCTGTTCACCTGCTCAGGGTCTGATACCTGAAGGGGCTAAATGAGCCCAGTGAAGTCTGACCGGTGCTGTACAGGTTGACTGTGGCAAACACGAGGATTTCACAAGTACATTTTGAAATGCAGGTCTGACAAACTGAAGGATTTTGTGACCACAGAGTTCTTCCAGAGGGAGACACTGAAGGCCTGTTGTACTACAGTATATGTTACTCAAGTAAACGTACTGTCTGCTCTAACTACAATTCTGTACGAGATTTACCCTTTACATTTTAAAAATGTAAAACGACCTCTGGTCTAAAGTTTAATGCAAACACTTGTAATTACACTGTGGGGCTGACATCACTGATCTGTCTTAGATTTATCCTGTAAATATGAGGAATGTCTTGTAAATAAATTGTGACTGTACTGTATATATTTTGTTTTTCATTTTTAATTCTCAATAAATATTGTTTAAATGATTTGTATATTTTCTTTCCTGCATTATTATAGATTCAGGAACCCAATATTTGATAAAACTTTGTTATGAAGTGATAAAAGAGATGGAGCTGTAGTGAACAGTTTAGTTCTCCAAACTTTAGTCACGTGATAAGGGCGGTGTTTGAGGCTGGATGGATGGACATGACCCTCTGTTGACCCTCTGAAAACCTGTTTTTTTTTTTACCTCTTGGACAGTCCAGGTTTATTTGGAGGTGGAGCAAACGTCATCATTTGTGACTTGAACTATACAGTTTGAGCCTTTTGAGACAGACAAGGCATCAGCGTCTCAAAATGTCATAAACAATGCAGTCTGTCTCAGTTATAAACTGTTTTATGATCAGCTGTATGTGATTTTCTAAATAATGTATGTTCTATACTTTAAATGAATGTTTAAGTTGGCCTTTTTAAATGTATAAACATTCATCCATCTTCTCCCGCTTAATCCAGCTGGGTCGTGGGGGCAGTTTGCTGCCCAATCCTCATAGCACCTGACCCCCCCTATGAACCCCTCTGCAGGTGGAGCCCACAGGAGGGTGAACAACATGGTCCTTGATGTTAGTTCAGGTGCTGCATGTTTTAGGTTAATGGGGGAAACCGGAGCACCCGGAGGAAACCCATCCAGACGGGGAGAACATGCAAACTCCACACAGAAAGAACCCGCAACCTTCTTGCTGTGAGGCCTGAGTGTTGCCACTGAGCCAATGTACAATGTATAAACCGTGATGAATTGAACCCGGCCTGGGGCAGTTATTTTATGAACAAGCTCTAAATTTCTGCAAGAAAGAATAGATTCTTTAGCTGTTTAGCTAAACTGTCCTCCGCGCCCCACGTACGCAGGACGCTGTTTGCGCCGCGCTCCAGTGCGCGTGTATTTCACCCGACGCAAGCGCAGAAACTGCAGCTTTTCAAAGCGTCATTTTCAGAATGCAGCTATCGTTCTTTGTGCATAAATTGGCCAGATTTATCCTCCCTCCTTTTATTACTCTGATCGCTGTGGTTTGTTTGATTTCGATTTTAAAGTTTTGCAAATGTCCTTATGTGTCGCTCTTTGGTTTTGTTGTGTTGTCTTTACTGTCTGTGGTTATGAAGTCGTTGATCCTCTGAACTATTTCTTTGGGGACTAAACAGGCTGTTTTGTGAGGTTTCTTTTTCTAATTGTACGTTTTCAATGTCATAATTGAGACCCTTAGACTCAGCCGTAACTGATACATTTTCATAAATCTAAATTCAATATTTGGAACCTTTTACTGCACATTTTAATTCAGTAGATCTGATGCCAAAAAGAACACGACGGCTTTCTTAGATTGTGCAGTAACGACAGGAGAAAACAGGCGACGTAAAATCTTCAGAAAACCCACTCACTTATTAATAAAGCTCCAGCATAAAACTGAAAGAGAAAAGAGTCATTGTGTTAAACTTTGGCCAGTTTTTGGTTGAAGGGTCTGTAGAAATATCCCAGAAGGTCTTTAGTCACAGACCGCATTCTGCCCAGGCAAGGGACGTTTATTCACAACTAAAACTAAACAAACACGTGATTTGACTTAAAAACATCACTTCTTCATCTGCGTCTAAAAGAGTCACATGAAATACCAACCGGATGCTGATAACTCAGTGTAACTCAGTGAAGAATCCGGAAGTCCGAACACAACAGCAATAAACAAAACAAAACAAAACATTAAACAAACTAATAATTTAGTGGAGATATAATGTTATATATCTCTCTCTCCGCTAAACAAAACTTCAGGAAATATTATAAAATATATATATTAATAATATAGTTTATAATAATAGATTAAGTACTATATACAATGTACAATATAGGATGAATTATTAAAGAATTTCTGTTACTGTTGTTTTGGAATGTGAATATATTTATAATTTTAAAGTTAAGTTAAATTAAGAGTGTGTGATTATTTTAAATAGCCTAGAGAGGAATATTTTGATAAAAGTCCAGTTTTTGGGGATATGTGTAGGACTGTGCATTACTTAGACAAATAAAGTCAATTGAAATTAATTTATATTTCAAATCGTCTTTTCTATTGCAATAAATACATTAAATAATAATAATAATAATAATAATAATAATAATAATAATAATAATAATAATAAGGAAAGAAATGAAACAAAAAACAAAAAAAGCATGATAAAAAGTTTATTTTATTGTCAGCTGAATAACTGTAACTCAGGACGAATCACTTAAAAAATACAAACAGAAAAGACACAAAGACAATTTAGAAGTATTTTAATGACACAAACACAAACTACGAGTCTTCAGCGCTCTCTGCTGATTGATATAACGGCTTCATAATAAACTCCTTCATAGAACAAATATTATACTTTTATAAAATACCAAAACACGTGTGCGTGGCGCATAATAGCCTAAGTGCAATAATAAATCCTACAGCCTTAATGTCATCATTTGTGCTCCAGAGCGCGTTCTCCGGTCCTTTCTCAGAGCCCTAAATGCAGATGAGACACTTCAGCTGGAAGAGTTTCTTTACCATGAATCTTATAAAATAACATGTCCAGAAAAACAGTCGGACCAGATCCAAACCCAGTCGCCTGAACCAGCGGAGAGCAGCTCTGGTTCAGGCCGGGCTCACATGACTTTCAGCGGGGAGTGACATTATAAGTGTCTCAGCCGGAGCAGCGCTTTCTCCCGGGAAAAACCAAGCGCCGCTCAGAACGAAATAACAAACCAGACCGGATCCACGCTTCTGTTCTGCTTTGCTCCACCTCGGAACCAGCCACGGCCCTCGAACAATAATCCGGCGGACCCAGCCGCTGTTCTGCATAGTTTTTATTACAGATCCACGGTGTTCTGTCGAAATGGGCTTCCCCCTGGAAATGACGTGATTTCCGTGCGCCTCACGCGTTCCTCACACAAGACTGTTTACTCCACCAACGCAGCGGGTCTTTTTCCAAATGTAGCTTCCTCGCAGTTCGCACAGCGTTTGCTGCAATGTCAGAGAAGAATCCACCACCAGTTCACCGCAAAAGAAAGTCCGTTTTTGAGGTCGCTGAAAGAAGAAGAGAAGAGGAAAAGGAGCGAAGCCAAACTGAGGTGATTCTTGGAGATTCCTTCCAGCGATGGCGCGCACTGAAGCAGACGAAGGGTCTAAAGACTGACGCGTTGGTCGCTAAATTTCTTCTGGACAGGTAACTTCAGCTTATCATTTGAAAACGCACTTTATGACCAAGAGTTTGACAAACGTTTTGGATGGATGGATAGTTGTAGTTACAAGTCCTGAGCAGCGACGAGGAGCGAACGTGTTTTCTAGGATAAACTACTTGATTAAAAACGTAAATGTAAATCTAAAGTAATCGCTAAGATGTTGCACAGCATCCATTACTCTCACACAACTTTATTATAACTCTGAATGTCGTTGCAGTTATGATAAAGTCACGTCTGCTCCACTGCCTCAAACTCGATGGGTGAGACCCCCGCAGCCTCCGGTTTCCACTGTTGTTCAGGAATCGCTCTCAGACAGGTAATTACAAGTTATTTACAAAATTTGTGTCTGTTTTGGTGGTTAATATTTCACGGTAGTGTTTGTTGGGGAAGAATGTGCTTAGCGCATATTTGGGGGTTGAAGACTGATCAGATTTTTCTTTTCCTGTCACACCCTGTTTAATGACATTTGCATTTTCACACTGCAGAACTGGGGGTGAAACAGTCCCTGATGAACCTGGCGACTGTGAAACGGTGGAAGATGCCGTCCCTCCTGAGTCTGCTATGGCTGTTATTGAGGAAGATGTTTTGGGACAACAAGCATCCATCATCTATCATGATGTCCTGAAGCAGCTTCTAGACGACCTAATCCTACCTGTGGACAAATGCACAGCTCAGGACCCTGTCACAAAGGTGCCCTGCAATGCAGCAAGACCCTTTGAAGTGTCATTGAGCAGAAGATGCACAGCTGTAATAGCAGAATGGGTGAGTCAATGGCAATAATCCACAATACAAAATTAACATGTGGTAATAATAATACACTGTATGTACTGTAATATTACTGGGAGTAGCAAGAATTAGAGTAGTTTTGTGACAGTCGTAGTAGTAGTTGGGGCTGGACGATATGGAGCAAAAAGTATAACTCGATATATTTTGCTATATCTTAATATACAATATATATCTCGATATCTAATTTTATTTTTTAAACTCGATATGAATTCTGACATATCGATATATCACTATAATGCTTACGTTTACTTCTGGTTTCGCCGCTTCGCTTGTTTTGCCTTCTCTGTGCCGCGCTCACCTCCACCTCCTCGCTTATGTCCCCTGTGCTCATCCGTGGAGCCCGGAGCTGGCCTCGGACTAAACCAGGACTAGGACTAAACCAGGACTAAATGCGGCCGCAGAGCCCGGGGCTCGGTCGCGGAGACTAGACTAGGACGAGGGATGTACAGTGCGTCCATTTCACTCGCATTTGCGAGTAAATATTTCGTTGTGCGAACGGGGAAAACAAACAGCATCTGTGCGAGTGCTTCTGCAGCCACAATAAGGAGAACTGCGCACAGACGTAACGTGACGAGTTAAACTTTCTAAATGCACCTGCCCAGCGCGAGCGCAACCGAACTGTGCCCGGGCACTACACCTCCGACCGCGCACGACTCCAGCATACGAGCTCCGTGTGTGGCTGATATCACTCATACGAACAAACTCCGCTTCAAAACACACCCACGTCCCCTTGAATGAGGAGCGCCCCGCAGCAGGACCCACACCTGCCCCACCACTCAGTAGACACCCCCACACCGCTGGACTTCCTTCTCTAAAGCGAGCGCATTTGGACTCGGTCTTGTCATGGACTCAAGGTCTGAATACTGAGTGCGATCATATTTGTCACAATGTGCGTTTGGTTTGGTAAACGTGCAGAGACTAAACATCACTTTAAAACAAGAGAATGTAACTCCAGTTTGGAATGTCAAAATACAGGTTTAAAAATCCTGCACTTTATTCACTTTGAAGCAGTTTTCTTTAAAGTACCAGTGGAAGTTCTCTTAAAGAAGAGGTTTTTAAACTGTGGGTGAGGGTCCAAAAAGGGGCACAGAGTGTTTAAGTGCAGTACTAAATGAATATTAATCAGATAAAATGTGTCTGTTGTTTTTGCAGTAGTTTGGGAGGGGGTTATTTTTCCTGTAAAGATATCGAGATATATATCGTATATCGAGATATAGCAAAATATATCGAGATATATTTTTTGGTCCATATCTCCCAGCCCTAGGCTCGACCGATATGGATTTTTTTTGCGGCCGATATCATGCCGAAAAAACAGGAGGTGGGGCTGCCGATAGCCGATATAATTGCCGATATATTTAGTGATATAAAAATTAATTGTAAATCTTCAGTTGTTTATAAAACTTAGGTTTGGCTCTGTTGGATTTTAAATTGGGTTTGTTTAGGCGACATTTATTCTTCTTCTGCCTCTTTACATCATATTTAAAGACCGTAGTTCGGCCTAATGTTTTTTTGTATGATATTCTAGCTAGTAAAGAAAGTACCGTAACTACCGCTATTAGCCTTTAGCATTAAATGCGTGTGCGCCACGGTAATTAATGATCTGATAAATGCTGATAATTCACACCTTTATTCACAGCTCATTTACATATCAGTATAGGTCTAGTTATGTGTGTACAGTCACTATAGTTATTTTACAGTCACTAATAGAAGAGAAAACAGCCTGTTTATGGGTGTGAGCTACAGCAGCTAATCGCTAACCAATGAGAAAGAACCAAAACGAGCTTCAAAACGACACATTTCAACACTCAGCCTCACACAGGCTCCTCTCAGATCAGCACTAAGAACTGTCCTTTAATCCAGACTCACACTGAGCGTCCGGAAAAAGAAGAGAATCTCCGTGTTGTGCACATGGATCATGGATCTGCGGCTGTGGGTACGGCCGTCGCAAAAACTGTAAAAATGTAAAATTGAATACTAAGAGCCCCACCCCGGTGCATGTTGGGCCACCACCACCGCACATGACCAACGTTTTGCTCTTTTACTGTGAGCTAATTCACGTTTACGTGGCTCTGAGCAAATTGGTTCAAATACTGGGACCATAGACAGTATAAAGAATATATAGTCTATGATTGGGACCCGACCCGAACCCGCGGACATTAAAACTGCGCTCCACTGCAGCTGGGCGTAGTATCTGCGGGGGCGCACCTCGGAAACACGTTTGTTTATTTGTTGTGGTCACCGTTCGTTCTGGATGTGTCTCCGTCCAGGTGAGGAGCTTTGTGTTCGCGTGTATGATTCGTGACCCGTCTCGTTCACGCTGGAGCATCGTTTGTGTGGTTTCGATGCAGAACTCTGAAACTACAGTATTCATGTGTCTGCTCCGTGCGCACAGGACACCAGGCGCTTTTTTCTCGTCTCTCGCTGTTTTCATTTGGTAACACAAGCAAATGCGAAAGTCCCATGCTCTTTGTTTGTTAATCAGAGCTACAGAACATGCTTTAGGTGAGGCTATGATGGGACCTGACTCACCTGCCCCCGTTTTACCTCATCTCATTGAGTTACATGACCTGCCATATCACCGCATACTGTGCTGTTGCAACGCTAAACCAGGAGAAATTCCCTAACCGCGACAGCCCTTGCTGCGGGTGTAAACAAACGCACGTGAGTGATGTCACTCGGGGGACAGACAGACTACGTACTCCCAGGCCTGGCCCTAACCATTTTGACACCCTAGGCAAGATTTCAGGTGGCGCCCCTTGGATTTCAAAAAAATAAAAAATAAATACTGCCAGAGTACAGATACTCACAAGAAATCAAACAGTTCATAGTGACGATGTTTTAGACAGTGGAGGATTTTATCCCCCATCGCGGATTTTTGCGCTCGACGCCCCCTAGTGGAGCGGAGGCACCCTTAGCATTTGCCCATGTTGCCTAATGGGGGGGGCGGCCCTGCGTACTCCACAGATAAATACTGGTGTGGAGCCACATATTAGGACATTTATCTGTCTGTAAATTGGATTAAATGGACATAATGTAGAGTCTAAGCTTTATGAGGAGGTATAACATGCCCACATGGACTATCGGCCCATATTGGCAAGATTTAGGCCGATATGTTTCCAAGAGCCCATATTGGCTGATAACATCGGCCAACCGATATATCGGCTAGGCCCTAATATAGATGACACGCCAGAATCCATTTTGTGTTTTGAAAAGTATCTTGATATATTTTAAATATCAAGATATCGCCCACCCCTAATAGTAGGAGTAGTATTAGGAGGAGGAGGAGCACAATATTAGCTGTGGGAGTAGCTGCAACTGTGTATTCATAAGTAGCAGTCGCATTATTTCATTTGTCTTATTTTGTTTTCCATAGATATGTCCAAATGGCCACAGCGTTTGGAAGTGGAGCTCCCAGCGCGACTTTAAATATGGTATGCTGGAGGGACACTTCATGTTGGGTGTTAACGTCTTGTTGAAAACAACTTCTGAAAAGTGGAACTTCTGTTCAAATATATGAATATGGGAATGACTGATCCCACAACACAAGACTGCACGTGTATGTGTAAGTGTGTATTCTCTTATCTCCTGCAGGTGTCCAGCTCCCCTCTCTGAGTCCTGCTCTGACTCCACACATTAAAGAAGAACACAATATCAAACAGGAGGAAGATCAGCTGCAAGTGTGAGTCTCAGACACTTTCAAACTGTAATTATTTTGTTATTTATTCTGATTCATTTCTGTTACTGATATTCGGATTGGGTTTGAAATATACAAATGTATCTTCTATTTTTCAGGTCTGTCCCAGAGTTTAGTGCTGTGAGCGTGAAGACAGAAGAGTCCTCACTGCTTCAACAAAGAGACACTGAGCAGAGAGAGGACAAAGCAGAGACACATGTCCACTTTGAGGACGCACAGGGAGAGGACATCAAAGCAGAGATACACGTCTACTTAGAGACTGAGGAAGACACAGAACACTCTTCTGACCTTGACAGTGATGAAGACTGGAGAGCTCCACTCAGCTGTCCACCTGCACACATGGACACAGGGGCTGATGGAGACCACCACAACCAAGAGACCAGAGCCAGAAGCACCACAGCACAAAACTCACATCTGTCCCCCAGATCCAAGTCTGCACCAGAGACCAGAGCCACTGTGAACAATGGAGACATGTCAGGAACTGGCGAAGGAGCTGAGAGCAGGAAATACAAGTGCTCTATTTGTGAAGAGAGATTTGGGTCTAAAACTAAACTACAAATACACATGAGAGTTCACACAGAAGAGGAACCATTCAGCTGCTCAATATGTAAGAAAGTGTTTGCTGATAGTTCTGATCTCAAAAAACATATGATGACACACACAGGGGATAAACCATTCAGCTGTTCAGTCTGTAAGAAAATGTTTGCTCTACGTTTTAATCTCAAAAAACATATGAGGACACACCGTAGTCTGCAGATATTAATGGACATGACTAATGCACTAGCTGCCGCATTCCAAGTAGGAAGTTCCCATGCGGCTCTTCCGGCGCCTTCTGACTCCAGCTCCCATAGATTTACATTGGAATTATGGCTGGGTATTGATTCACATTCCAAGAATCGATTCGATTCCAATTCTCAAGATTCAGAATCTTGATTCGATCTCGATCCGATCTTGATTCGGGTTAGTGTTATTAGAACAAGTGGTTCCTGAGTTTGGTTGTATTTCCGCTGTACTTCACCTCCATTTGTCTTGGAAATCGCTTTGCTTCTGTCACTTGCATTTTTGTCTTTATCGTTTCTGAACTCGAAATGGTGCCAGACGGAGCTTTGAGTGTTTCTGGTGTCTTCAAAGCCGGGACTTGGCTCACGTTGCCACTCGTGTCCGACGCCGTGTTCATAGTTTTGATATAGTCAGACCTGCGCCTGCGCGAATTCAATGACGCGACGAGTGGGGTTAAAGTTCACCGGGGGACAATGTATTGAAAATTAAATCAGTCTTTGGACGTACGAATCGATCTTTAGGAATTAATATGCAAATCGATTCAGAATCGGAAAATAGATTTTTTCAACACTGCCGTAATTGGAATATTGTCGGCCTTCTCTCTGTAACTGCTGTTTTGAGCATCATCATTTTGATCTTAAAATGTTCGTATTAACCCGCTCTACATGATCCTGGTGTTTTTTCTGCTATTTTGTCCATCAAAAAATCCTGTACATAACCTAACGTTACACTCTCTTAGTCCACTTGTTTATTCAGTCTATGGGACACACACAGGAGGATTCAGTTGTCCAGTCTGTAAGAAAACATTTGTGAGGAAGCATCATCTCACTTCACAAGAGAGAAGACAGAGAGACGCCTTACAGCTGATCAGCCTGTAACAACACGTTTTCTGTCAGGAGTTTTCTGCATGTAGAAGAACGCAAAAATCTGTACACGTTTTTTTTTTTGCGCTAGCCCAGAACTGGGTATTGTTCTCTCCTACGATCAGATTTGAGCTGTGGAGAGTTGAATAAATCACTTCTATGGCTCATTATAGATACAAACTGAATACTAAAGCAATTCTGCTTTCTGCTATTTATTGCAGTTTGTGTTTTTGTAACTTTATTATACATTTACAATAATTTTTAACCTGCTGTGTCAGTGGCATAATTCTTCAAAACTTTAAGGAAAAAAATTGAATGACCGACTGTTATTTGTAGATCTCAGTTTGTGTTCTTCATTTTCAATAATATATACATACACACACACACACACACACACACATACACACACACACACACACACATAGCATTTTAACAGTATGCCTGTTGCACTGAATACATTTTTTTACTTAAAATTCTTTAAGTGCAGAAAAATGTTATCAACTTTTTTCGATGGGCATATATGAAATGATAAAATATACACTTAAATAGACCAGAAAATTTGCACATTTTGTATGCCATTGTATTTTCATTCTTTGAGCATTTGAAAACTGCAAAATGTCACTGATCCATTTACAACTTCATGGACAGAAAAGACGCCCCATCACCCTTAAAGTAGACGACAGACAAGTTCACATAGTGTTCATGTCACAAGACTGCACGTGTATGTGTAAGTGTGTATTCTCTTACCTCCTGCAGGTGTCCAGCTCCCCTCTCTGAGTCCTGCTCTGACTCCACACATTAAAGAAGAACACAACATCAAACAGGAGGAAGATCAGCTGCAAGTGTGAGTCTCAGACACTTTCAAACTGCAATTCTTTATTTTGTTATTCATTCTTACTCATTTCTATTACAAATATTCAGATTGGGTTTGAAATATACAAATGTATCTTGTATTTTTCAGGTCTGTCCCAGAGTTTAGTGCTGTGACACACATGGACACAGGGGCTGATGGAGACCACCACAACCAAGAGACCAGAGCCAGAAGCACCACAGCACAAAACTCACATCTGTCCCCCAGATCCAAGTCTGCACCAGAGACCAGAGCCACTGTGAACAATGGAACTGGTGAAGGAGCTGAGAGCAGGAAACACAAATGCTCTTTTTGTAAAGAGATATTTGGGTCTAAACATAAACTACAAATACACAGGAGGGTTCACACAGGAGAGGAACCACTCAGCTGTTCAGTTTGTAAGAAAGTATTTGCTGCACGCTCTGAAGTTAAAAGACATATGATGATACACACAGGGGAGAAACCATTCAGCTGTTCAGTTTGTAAGAAAACATTTTCCCAAAAGGGTTATCTTGAAACACATAGGAGGATTCACACAGGGGAGAAACCATTCAGCTGTTCAGTCTGTAAGAAAATGTTTGCTCTAAGCTCTAATCTCAGAACACATTTGAGGACACATACAGGGGATAAACCATTCAACTGTTCAGTTTGTAAGAAAACATTTGTTCGAAAGATTCATCTTGAAACACATACGAGGACGCACACTGGCGAGAAACCATTCAGCTGTTCAGTCTGTAATAAAATGTTTGCTGCTCGCTCTCATTTCAAAAGACATATGAGGACACACACAGGGGAGAAACCATTCAGCTGTTCAATTTGTGAGAAAACATTTGTCCGAAAGGATCAACTTGAAAGACATATGAGGACACACACAGGGGAGAAACCATTCAGCTGTTCAATTTGTAAGAAATCATTTGCGCTAAAGTGTGATCTCAAAAAACATACGAGGAGACACACAGGGGAGAAACCATTCAGCTGTTCAGTGTGTAAAAAAGGGTTTGCTGATAGTTCTAATCTCAGATCACATATGAGGACACACTCAAGGAAGGAGTCCGGTGGTTCATAGAAGAGGAGGAGGAGGGGTTAGAGTCTAGGTGGATCCACATTTTGTTTTTGTTTCAATGACGTTTTTAGCCGTTTTTTTATTTTTATTTTTATTAATATGTATTTAAAAAAATATATGAATATGTATTTTTGTCTGGAATGTTTCACTTTGTGACTTTAAACAGCTCTACTTTACATGTATTCAATTACAGGTGGTTTTATTGCTCAGAAATACCTAGAAAAACAGGCGTTCTGACTGTGAGCGGGGTCGCCACTGCACAGATCTGACCTGCAACTTGGTCTGGTTTGGTCTCCATGATGATAGAAAGGTTTAACTCCATGCAATGAAACATTCCAGAGTTGTTTTTGCACAATACCCCCTCTTTAAAATTTATATTTTCCGGTTCGAAGATGTATTTCACCATGGATATGCTATTGCTATACCTGTAATGTTCCACAATATGGTATTATACTTGTACACTACTGCAAAAAATTAAAGAAACAGTTTGAAAACACATCTGGAAAAAGTGAAGGTCATTTCAAGTTTCTCCCTCTTGGTCTTTTTTAACAGGTTTTCCACTAGTGCTGCTTTGGCTACAGTGATTATCACTACTGGGAGCATGAGGCCATTCCTGAACCCTACAGAAGCTGCACTGTCCAACTTCAGGATGGCACACCCGAATGTGCTCTGGCAAAGACATTTATTGTGTGTCTCAGCACAATCTCCTGAATATGGAGGAGAGTTTAGGACACAGGCAGTTAGTCTAGGAGAGCTGGACAGTGTGACAGAAGCTCCTCAACCTTCAGCAGGACTCAGATCTGCTCCTTTGTGTAAAGGAACAGGCTGAGCACGGCCAATGCCCTACAGAGTGATACTGGTGTGAAAGTCTCTGCCCAAACAATGAAGTCTGTTTCTGACTTCATGAGGGTGGTTTGAGGGCTCCACATCCTGTAGTGGGCGCTGTGCTCCCCTGGTGCCCTGGGCTTTTCACAGATGAGAGCAGATTCACCCTGAGCTCCTGTGACAGACGTGAAAGAGTCTGGAGAAGAAGAGGAGAATGCTCTGCTGCTGCTACATGCTTCACGTGAGCGGTTTGGTGGTGGGTCAGTGATGTTCTGTGGAGGCAGATCCATGGAGGGATGCACAGACCTTTATGGGTTAGAAAACACCAGTCTGACGCCATCAGGCATCGGGATGAAATCCTTGAACCCTGTCAGACCCTGCACTGGTGCAGCAGGTCCCAGGTTCCTCCTGAGGCACGACACTGCCCGGCCTCATGTGGCTACAGTCTGCAGAACCTAGAGGATGAGGGGATTGACAGAATTGAACGGCTGTCATGATCACCTGATTTAAACCCGACAGAACACCTCTGGGACATCATGTTTGGGTCCATTAGACGCTCCTGGTTGCTCCTCAGACGCTACAGAAGCTCCTTGATGCGCTCACACAGATCTGGGAGCGAGACACGGCGTCAAACATGTATATAAGCTCGAAGGGCCACACAAGAGACTGAGAAGCATTTTGTAGAAGTTTAATTTTGGCAAAATGGACTGCGTGTTCCCCTGATCTAAATCCAATTGAGAACATTTGGGGTTGGATGGCCAGGGAAGTTTACAGAAATTACCAGTTCCAGACAGTGGAGGAGCTCCGTGAAGCCACAGTCCCACTGGCCTCCTGGAAACACCAGCATCAAACTGTCGAAACACATTTTTGAGGGGATTATTAAGAATGGTGCAGTTACGCTTTACTGAGTCTTTTTTTTTTTACATTTTATTTCTATTTTAGTGGGTCTTTGTTTTTTTTGTTTTTTTGTTTTTTTAGATGTGGTCTTGTTAGAATCATTATGTATATTATCCCATATTTGTCTTAATCATGTGTTAGATATTTGTGTACTTGCAATAATCTCTTTTGTGCTTGAAAACTGTGTGCAGTATTTTTCCACTGCTGTGGAGCCGATGCCTGGCTGGAGCCATGCTTATCAGCCTATGCGACAAGGAGCTGTTTGATTTTGGCAAAACATGAACTGAATGTGCTCAAACTCCAGCGTGGTCACCGCGCTCAGCCTACAGTCCGACCTTGATCAATAATGCATAATCATATTTTATTTTATTTATCATATCTTGGTATCGTTGCTGTTTTTCCCCCCTTTCCCTTAGAGCAGCGATACCCATTGTAACCAGGGTCATCCTAATGAAAATAAAAGTGAGGAGGCGGCGGGCGTGCTCCAGAGCGGGTTGGAGAGTGTATCTCTGAGCACGTCTCAATCCGTTCTCCTCGCGAGTAAAACTGAATAATCTCTCTTGTCTTTCTTCTGAATATTTTAGATGGTGTTTGAACCTAACATTTACTTGGTCCTTCGAGCCGGATTCCAAGACACCTGGAGACTCCATCGGGCGTTAAGAATCCAGAAAGACCGTGGCCACGGCAGAAAAGTCCCTTTCTCGGGCTGGTTATCTTCTCGTCGGCTGGAGTCCGACGGTTGACGGAATGCCGAGGGAGAGAGACAACAGACAGTGAGTAGTCTTGACTTTAAAAGAAGCGAATGACTGAGGGTCGTTGCGCGTAAACAAACCCTATAAATCCTAGGCACTGATAGGTAAAATTCCTCGAGTTAAATTCCGTAAGGACAGGACGGCGGAGTCCTCTTCGTGTTAAATTCCGCGGGACGGCGGAGTCCCCTCGAGTTAAATTCCGGAAAATAAAGGACGGCGGAGTCCTCTTCGTGTTAAATTCCGTAGAAGTAAATAGGAGTGTGAATGAGTGTGTGTGAGTGGAAATTAATAACCACTAGGTTATTTCTTTCATACCAAAAGATTGGGATTGTAAATAGTGAGTTTTTGTGGATGTAAAGACAAGATTTCTCCACCTTAACGGGTAAAAGAGAGAAATACCACAAAAATAGATTAATCACTATCCCAATCAATCCTTGAAATCAGTCTTAGAGACCTCCCTACGAGTGACAGACTGATCCAAATTGTGACAAAATGGGAAACCTAATAACAACCAGTAAACCAAGAGATAGATTAAAATGTAAGGATTATAAAATAATGGAGGCGAAAAATGCAGGATATAATAAATACCTAGACTTATGGGTAGAAAAATATAATTTTAAAGGCAACCTGAGTGTAGTGACCTTGAAGGCATCACGTGACTAGATAAGGGAAAAGACAGAAAATAATGAAAAGAAAATGCGTAGGGAGGGAATAACAGAGTTAGGATGTTGGTTAGAGACGGCAAAGCTGAGAGAGGAGCGACAAAAAAGGAAACAGGATAGAAGTAAAGAGGTCAAAATAGAGGCAGAGGTAGAGGAGGATATCAAAATAGACAAAACAGGGACTATAAACAAAACAGGGATTATAAACAAAACAGGGACTATAGACAAAACAGGGACCAGTATCGAGACAGTCAGGAACCAGACGTATGTTGGTCATGTGGCCAACCAGGACATTTTGCAAGAGACTGCAGGTCAAGGCCACAAAGCAGACAGGATGAAGGAGGCTATCAAGCATGATTAGACCAGGGTGACTCTGCCCATTTTGAAACTTTTGATGATTCAGTACGGCCAAAGGAAGAGGAAGTGCAGATTAATTATCACAACATTTTTATGAATAGGGGAGAATTGCCAGAAATTTAGGTTGACATATGGTGTGAAAGTTCTGTGTTGTATGATTTGACAAGAAGTATTTGTAGTTTTGTCTTGTCACAACTTGTAGTTTTGTCTTGTCACAATTTGTAGTTTGTTAAAAGTTGTTTTTGTGTGTACAAATTAGTGGAGGGCCGTGAAACGGAGTAGTGCGCGTTCCCGTGCCCCTCCCTCCCATCTCAAAATTCCTCTTTCCTAAAGCCTGTGCATGTGAAAATCCCTCAGCCCCTCCCTCCCCTCATTCCTCTGTGTGTTTCTGAAGGTCGTCCTGTGCAGTTAGGCGTATAGGTACTTTTTATGTCGACAAGGATAATCTTAAGCAGAATATAGCAATATAGCAATAACAATTCGCCTTGTCTAGTCCTATGTTTACTTATTTTATAATTTTTTTAGGGAACTTGCTTTTATTGCAGTGATAGTAGCAGCCATTGTTCAGTCCATGTGCATGTATTCCATGCTTCAATGTGATATGCAAAGTGCTTCAGTGCGTTCTGTACTACATGTTGTCTGTGTCAGCGCTCATTTTATGTAGGAATAATTTTAATACACCAAGTAAAAGATATTCAAAGCCACGTAGATTTGTTAAAAGTACAGATCCCAAAGTAAAGTAGTGTACCTGAGGTTTACCCTCGGCATTAGATAGATATAATAATAGAATAATAGAACAATATTTCATCGTGGTTAGTGGGTGGAAGCTAAGGATGTAAACTTTGTTCTTAAAGTTGGTTCATTAATTGGAGAACTTGGTGAAAGGAGAGTAAGTACTTTTGTTGGTTGCTGGTTTGATTCTAGGACACAGTGTGTGTTTTTATACTGGGTTGTGACCTCTGTGAATACAGAAACCAGTGCAGAGACAGGATTGACGAGGAAAGCATCATTCTGGACAGCTAGGATGTCAGGACAGGCAAATTTGGACCCCTCTGATCAACAATCATGACGAATTTTTTTAATTGAGGCAGAGGAGGACTTCTTATCTGGCGCACCAGACGAGGTGTGGTCAACAAGCCCATCTGACGTAGGACTTATTAAAGGGACCCTACCAGTGATAATAAGACCAAAATCAGAGTACAGACCATGTGTGAAGCAGTACCCACTGAAGCCTGACGCAGTTGAGGGTATAAGACCAGTTATAAATGATCTGATTAAGGCAGGTGTTATAATTGAGTGTGATGACTCACCATGTAACACACCAATATTCCCAGTAAAGAAACAGGCGCGCTCTATAGGCTGGCGTATGATACAGGACTTACAAGCAGTGAACAGTGCAGTGATTCAACAAGCTCCATGTGTTCCAGATCCACACACATTACTAAATTCATTAAGACCTGATGCTACGATATTCACAATAATTGATATTAATAATGCATTTTTCTCAATTCCAATTGACAAGGACAGCCAATTCTGGTTTGCATTTACTTTTGAGGGTAAGAGATATACCTTCACCAGATTACCTCAAGGTTATTGTGAAAGCCCTACAATCTACTCCCAGGTTATGACAGCGAATGTGTCGAAATTCGATCCTCCAGGAGGAAGCCAAATTTTGCTCTATGTAGATGACATATTAATTGCATCACGAGATACAGAAACCTGTAAAATTGACACATTAGCATTACTAAAATATTTAGCTGAAAATGGACACAAAGTGAGCAAAAACAAGGTACAACTATGTAAAACAGAAGTTAAATATTTGGGGCATAATCTAAGTGCAGGTGGAAGAACAGTAGCAGACAGTAGAAAAGCAGTAATACTGGCCGCACCAAAACCCATGACCAAGAAACAAATGATGTCATTCTTAGGGCTCACTAATTACTGCAGGTCATGGATACCAAATTACGCAGAAATAACACATTCATTGCAGAGACTGATGTATGAGGAGCAAATGAAAATGACAGAGCCAATTGTATGGACAGAAGAGGCAGAAAGTGCATTCTGCATTTTAAAACAGACATTAGTGTCAAGTACAGCACTGGCGTTACCAGATTACAGCAAAGAACGCAGCAGCAAAGACAAACTACCTGTTACAATTGAGAGAGGCAGACACAGTTACAGATGATATTTTACGAGACATGCAGCAACAGAGCCCACAGCAAGAAATACAAGTGTGGGTAAAAAAGGGAGCAACAGTAAAAGATGGCATTTACATATGTCCCCAAAATAAACCCATCCTTCCAAAAAATCTATACAAATGGGCATGAGCAATTTTGAGCCATGGTAAGACTCATGTCTCAACAGGGGGGTGAAATAGAGAAACATTATAGAGAAACATTATACAACCTATGGGTTCAATTCTTACTCAAAAATGTTTTGTAGAGCATGTCTGATATGTGCAAAACACAACTCACAGGGAAATTTAAGACCCAAGCGAGGGCAATTTCCACAACCCCAATATCCATTTCAAATTATTCATATGGATTTCATAGAGTTAAATCAAAGTGAAGGCAAGAAATATTGTTTAGTGATAATAGACGCATTTTTTAAATGGGTAGAACTATTTCCAACCAAAACACCAGACGCTCTGACGGTGGCTAAGGCGTTGTGTAAAGATATAATACCAAGATTTGGCATACCTGAGAGAATCTGTAGTGATAATGGTACACACTTTGTAAACAGTCTAATTTCACACATTAGGAAATTATTCCATATTGATTTAAAAAATCATTGTGCCTACCACCCTCAAAGTGCTGGGTTAGTAGAAAGGATGATTGCACAGACTGTGACAGCCTTACTTCATACCCCTTTGACACTGTCCGAAGACGTCTTCTCCACTACTGATTCCACATGGGCTAAAGATTCATATGGGTGGAGCCCTATGGCGAAAAATTGGTCTCAAATTCTAATTATGGGAAAGCAAAAGATAAATGGGAATCCAACTTTAGTATTGCACTTTTATACAACGACTTTACCATTACCATCACGGGGAATAAATTATGCGCATTATGATGAACACCCCTGTTTTAGTTTTGCCCTATGTGTACACAAGAGTGGAGAAGACCCATGTACTGTGTTGTCCATATGCCCTAATATTACTGAAGGTAACTCTAATACATCTAAAACAGACACCCCAATTGACAACCTGACCCTAGGACCGAAAACAAGGACAAAAATGAAAATCAAAATTGTTAATGGACCACTACCTACAGATGAATGGTTCCAAATCACTACTGGCATTTCAGGACAAAACAACAACTGGTTGCTTCTGGTAGAACAAGCTGCAAAGGCTGTAAATTCTGATTGTGTTATATGCCTAGGGCCCAGACCAATACTTTGTGTGGTACCAGCGACTATGTCACCAGACTGTGTAGTTGACGTTATGCAAAAGACTGTTCCACAAGCCAACTGTACATTCTGGGACTCAGTTTATCCACTCACACCCCTAGAAAAGAGAAAACCATTGTTTGACAAAAATGTTCTTATGGCGAATTATACGTGTATTAATATGACAGGCACAGGGGAGATATTAGGTAACCTATCCTTAGAATGGTGTTATACTATGTTACATGTAGGAGACAAATTTATCCCCTCTCGGCCCAGGACTTATTACGAACAACAAGTAGTCTATTACCACAAGAATGGCATAGAGACAAAAGAGCTTCTAAGAGGTTAGGAGATGATGATTCCACTTATATTGACGCAATAGGAGTGCCCAGAGGAGTTCCCAACAAATACAAATTGTCAGATCAGATTGCAACAGGTTTAGAAAACATACCTATAATTGCAGCAATTTTTCCAATCACACCTAACAAAAATGTAGACCGAATAAACAACGTCCACTACAACGTACAGAAATTGGGCAACTGGACACAGGCAGGCTTTGAGGCAGTGCACGAGCAGTTAGCAGCCACATCGCTGATGTCATTCCAAAATCGCCTTGGATATGCTCTTGGTAGAGAAAGGGTCCGTGTGCGCGATTTTGTCAGCCACCTTTCATCCCGAATAATACTGCATCCGATAGCAGCTTGACCAGAGCAATAGAGGGTCTTCGTTCCCTCAACAAGTGCATGAAGGAGCAGTGTGGCGTCGACCAATCAATGTGGGATGACTGGCTGGGGGTGTTTGGCAGATATAAAGCACTCGTGAGCTCAATACTGATCTCAGTAGCCGTGTTCGCCGCAATATTGACCTTGTGTGGATGCTGTTGTATTCCCTGTATCCGTAGTCTAGTCAACCGTTTAATCACCACAGCAATTGCCCCTGGTCCAGAGGACAGGGCAGTTCAGATCCATCTTTTGGCTGATGGTGACTCTGACGTTGAGGACTCCACTGAGGCTTTTGCCACATTGTTAAGAGACTAAAATGACACACCTATGTAAATAACATAAACCTCCGAGTGTAAGCTTATTTTATTTATCTATGAGTTTGTAGCTGAAAATCGAAAGAAGTGGTTATAAATGATTTTATCTAACAAATATGTGATAAACAGGAGGGAAATGT
This sequence comes from Odontamblyopus lacepedii, assembly GCA_034769755.1. NCBI lineage: Eukaryota > Metazoa > Chordata > Actinopteri > Gobiiformes > Gobiidae > Odontamblyopus > Odontamblyopus lacepedii. Next base: position 32,571,401 of record CM068360.1, on the reverse strand, counting down.
TAGAATCATTATGTATATTATCCCATATTTGTCTTAATCATGTGTTAGATATTTGTGTACTTGCAATAATCTCTTTTGTGCTTGAAAACTGTGTGCAGTATTTTTCCACTGCTGTGGAGCCGATGCCTGGCTGGAGCCATGCTTATCAGCCTATGCGACAAGGAGCTGTTTGATTTTGGCAAAACATGAACTGAATGTGCTCAAACTCCAGCGTGGTCACCGCGCTCAGCCTACAGTCCGACCTTGATCAATAATGCATAATCATATTTTATTTTATTTATCATATCTTGGTATCGTTGCTGTTTTTCCCCCCTTTCCCTTAGAGCAGCGATACCCATTGTAACCAGGGTCATCCTAATGAAAATAAAAGTGAGGAGGCGGCGGGCGTGCTCCAGAGCGGGTTGGAGAGTGTATCTCTGAGCACGTCTCAATCCGTTCTCCTCGCGAGTAAAACTGAATAATCTCTCTTGTCTTTCTTCTGAATATTTTAGATGGTGTTTGAACCTAACAGGTCTTAAACTTGTGATCAGCCTATTTCAGTTTAATGGTGCTTTGCTGACTCAGACTTTTTTCTTATCTCACTCCCATTTCTTCTTTTTGTATTTTGAAGCACGACTTAGAACCTTCTTAAGATCCAACAGTGCAAAATGTAGGTCTTAAAATTTTGATCAAGAGCGTATATAATAATAATTCTAACATTGTTTTTGTTTTAGCCAGTTCCACATGAAACTGTAACAACAAGATCTGCAATAAAGTTCATTGGTACCAGCCCTGTCCTGCCCACACTAACAGAGCTCTGTCAAATCAGCAAATATCAGTGTGTCCCACTGTAACTACTACTACTACTGCTACTACTGCTACTGTTACTACTACTGCTACTGCTACTGCTACTACTACTACTACTACTACTACTACTGCTACTACTGCTACTGCTACTACTACTACTACTGCTACTGCTACTGCTACTGCTACTGCTGCTGCTACTACTACTGCTACTACTGCTACTGCTACTACTACTGCTACTGCTACTGCTACTGCTACTACTACTACTACTACTACTACTACTACTGCTACTACTACTACTACTACTACTGCTACTGCTACTGCTACTAATACTAATACTAATACTAATACTAATAGTAATAGCACTACTACAGGTAGCAGAGTTAGGGGCAAGTCATACATTTCAAAAGTTTGGCTCATTAAGCCATGTTTACATATATTTTATATTGAGAATTTATTAAACCATCGTACAGCACGCGTAGCTCTAGTTAAAATAAATCTTGTTATTCTCAGAAATATGAACCAAATGTTTTTTTGTTTGTTTTTTAAATCAGCCACAGGGGGTTTCTCCATTTTGATTTATTCATATGAATTGCATTCTGTTAAATTAATCTAGCATAATTTAGAGAAGTATCCTTTAAATTGGGGAAAAATAATCCTAAATAAACTCATCTTATATCCAAACAATTGGGAACATAGCAGAAGAAAACTGATCAACCTGTAATTAATGAGATTAAACAAATTAAGAGCCATAGCAGTGTGTGTCCATGGGCTCTTATTCTGTGGAACAGCTGCAGACCCTGTAGTTTAGACCGCAACAAACATGTTCTGAAATGCCCCTGTTTGTCAGATGCCCTCCCTGTGTGTCAGATGCCCTCCCTGTGTGTCAAATATGCTACAGTCGGACCAGATCCAAACCCAGTCGCCTGAACCAGCGGAGAGCAGCTCTGGTTCAGGCCGGGCTCACATGACTTTCAGCGGGGAGTGACATAAGTGTCTCAGCCGGAGCAGCGCTTTCTCCCGGGAAAAACCAAGCGCCGCTCAGGACAAAATAGGCCTAAAACAAACCAGACCGGATCCACGCTTCTGTTCTGCTTTGCTCCACCTCGGAACCAGCCACGGCCCTCGAACACGGAGGAACAATCCGGCGGACCGAGCCGCTGTTCTGTATAGTTTTTATTATAGATCCACGGTGTTCTGTCGAAATGGGCTTCCCCCTGGAAATGACGTGATTTCCGTGCGCCTCACGCGTTCCTCACACAAGACTCTGTTTACTCCACCAACGCAGCGGGTCTTTTTCCAAATGTCGCTTCCTCGCAGTTCGCACAGCGTTTGCTGCAATGTCAGAGAAGAATCCACCACCAGTTCACCGCAAAATAAAGTCCGTTTTTGAGGTCGCTGAAAGAAGAAGAGAAGAGGAAAAGGAGCGAAGCCAAACTGAGGTGATTCTTGGAGATTCCTTCCAGCGATGGCGCGCACTGAAGCAGACGAAGGGTCTAAAGACTGACGCGTTGGTCGCTAAATTTCTTCTGGACAGGTAACTTCAGCTTATCATTTGAAAACGCACTTTATTTCCAAGAGCTTGACAAACGTTTTTCAGGACACGAATGCGATATCCTGAGTCTGAAAACGTAATTTTCAATGCAAAGAAAAAGTCCGTTTCCTGCTGCTTGTTGTAGTAGGAACTAGTTAGTTGTAGTTACAAGTCCTGAGCAGCGACGAGGAGCGAACGTGTTTTCTAGGATAAACTACTTAATAATAATAATAATAATAATAATAATAATAATGATGATGATGATGATGATGATGATGATGATGATGATGATGATGATGATGCATCAGTTTTATACAGCGCTTTTCAGGACAGTCAAAGACGCTTTACAACATTATTCACTCACTCCAGACCCGGTGGTGGTGATACTATTGTAGCCACAGCTGCCCTGGGGCAGACTGATGGAAGCGAGGCTCCAATCTGCACCATCGGCCCCTCCGACCACCACCAACACTCATGCACACACCACTTTCATACTAGGCAGTGTGGGTGATGTGTCTTGCCTAAGGACACAACGACAGTTTTTGCCACTGGCTCCTCCCTGATTAAAAACATAAATCTAAAAATGTAAAGTAATCGCTAAAATTTCACAAATCCATACATGATTCATTTCTGTTACAAATATTCAGATTGGGTTTGAAATATACAAATGTATCTTCTATTTTTCAGGTCTGTCCCAGAGTTTAGTGCTGTGAGCGTGAAGACAGAAGAGTCCTCACTGCTTCAACAAAGAGACACTGAGCAGAGAGACGACACACAGGGAGAGGACATCAAAACAGAAATACACCTCCACCCAGAGGCTGAGGGAGACACAGAGCACTCTTCTGACACTGACGGGGATGGAGACCACCACAACCAACCAGGGGGCATTTCCTCAACAAGACAAGAGCTGGAGCTGCAATATGTCAGCAGAGGAACATGTAAGTTGGCAGTGTAAATTTAAATAGGATATATTTATTTCTACAAATATCTACTCGTCGTAGAAAATTCCATTCATCACAGCTATTGTAAATGGTATTTGTTGGAGGGAACAATGTAAAAAATCTATCAGCATTATACTTATTTGCCTGATTATATCAGTCCCTCTGTCATTTTAGCCAAAAATAATTAAATGTAATCAACAAAATAAATAACTTTAAAAAATATTAACGCAAAAAGTACAATATTAACGGCACCCAACAGCACAAACAAAACAGAATTTATGTGCAATGAAGGAAATAAGTATTAATGATACTTTCTGATTTTGTAAGTTTGTATAATGAGAAATTTTAATGGTTTATTTTAACATTGAGCGATAGAATGTCAGAAACAACATCCAGAAGAAAATATGTAAACTAATTTGCACTGAGCCGCTCCTTCGTTGCCTTGGCTGTAAGTTTTGGTGTTGGAAAACCTGTGAATGACCCCTTTTCAGTTTCCTGGCGGAGGGAAGGAGATCGTCACTCGCTCATTTGAACGGCTCCGTCCATCCTCCCGTCGACGCGGGGAAATTGTGTTTTGCCCTTAGCAGAAAAACACCCCAAAGCATATCGTTTCCTCCTCCATGCCCGACGGTGTGACTGTTATCGGTAACATTAAGTATTTAACTCAAAAATATCTGCAGGGTTTTTTTTTTTTACAATTTTTATTTGTATTATTTACTATACTATATTCAAGTATTTTACATTTAAAAAATCACATAAAGGAAATTAGGTTTGGTCGATTAATTACGAATTATTTGTAATGCAATTGGACAATAAACATATTAAAGGTAGTTAATAGGTAGATGTTGTTAGTGCGATTTGGTTTTATCAAAGTTTGTTTCAAAAGAAAAGCCATTTTTTGTATTTCAGTCGAACCTTCATTTGCACAGTAGATGTTGTGGTGACACGGCGACATTACAGAGAAATATATCAGACATAGATAGAAATTTTGTAAAGGGTTTTACTCTTTTTATGAAAAAAGTACCAGAGTTGATGCCATTAGGGCAAATTGTGAAATTTTTCAAAATTTTAAGGAAAAATGTCTTATTGTTTATTTATTTGTAGATCTCAGTTTATGTTTTTTGTCATTTTCAAAAATATATTTTGATTGTAATTAAATTTTAACAATATATCATTTGCACCAAATGACACTTTTAGGACAGCCCTGGCTTTAAATGCAGATTTTTTTTTTCTAGAGGCATACATGAAATGGTAAAATTTACACTTAAATATACTAGAAAATCAATACATTTTGTTTGCCATTATATTTTAATTTTTTGAGCATTTGAAAACTGCAAAATGTCACTGACCTTTTTACAACTTCATGGACAGAAAAGACGCCCCATCACCCTTAAAGTAGACGACAGACAAGTTCACAGAGTGTTCATGTCACAAGACTGCACGTGTATGTGTAAGTGTGTATTCTCTTATCTCCTGCAGGTGTCCAGCTCCCCTCTCTGAGTCCTGCTCTGACTCCACACATTAAAGAACAACACAACATCAAACAGGAGGAAGATCAGCTGCAAGTGTGAGTCTCAGACACTTTCAAACTGCAATTCTTTATTTTGTTATTCATTCTTATTCATTTCTATTACATATATATTATATTATATATTCAGATTGGGTTTGAAATATACAAATGTATCTTCTATTTTTCAGATCTGTCCCAGAGTTTAGTGCTGTGAGCGTGAAGACAGAAGAGTCCTCACTGCTTCAACAAAGAGAAACTGAGCAGAGAGACGACACACAGGGAGAGGACATCAAAGTAGAAATACAGGTCTACTTAGAGGCTGAGGGAGACACAGAGCAGTGTTCTACCACTGACGGTGTTGAAGACTGGAGAGCTCCACTCAACTGTCCACCTGCACACATGGACACAGGGGCTGATGGAGACCACCACAACCAAGAGACCAGAGCCAGAAGCACCACTGCACAAAACTCACATCTGTCCCCCAGATACAAGTCTGCACGAGAGACCAGAGCCACTGTGAACAATGGAGACATGTCAGGAACTGGTGAAGGAGCTGAGAGTAGGAAACACAAGTGCTCTGTTTGTGAAGAGATATTTGAGTCTAAATATAAACTGCAAGTACACATGAGTGTTCACACAGGCGAGAAACCATTCAGCTGCTCAGTTTGTAAGAAAGTGTTTGCTGTAAGCTCTGCTCTCAAAAGACATATGAGGATACACACAGGGGAGAAACCATTCAGCTGTTCAGTCTGTAAAAAAGTGTTTGCTCTACACTGTAATCTCAAAACACATATGAGGAAACACACAGGGGAGAAACCATTCAGCTGTTCAGTCTGTAAGAAAGTGTTTGCTCTACACTGTAATCTCAAAACACATATGAGGATACACACAGGGGTGAAACCATTCAGCTGCTCAGTCTGTAAGAAAACATTTGCCCAAAAGGCTCATCTTGAAAGACATATGATTACACACACAGGGGAGAAACCATTCAGATGTTCAGTCTGTAAGAAAGAGTTTGCTGATAGTCCTAATCTCAAAACACATATGAGGACACACACAGGGGAGAAACCATTCAGCTGTTCAGTTTGTAAAAAAGTGTTTGCTGTAAGCGCTGATCTCCAAAAACATAAGAGAACACACACGGGAGAGAAACCATTCAGCTGTTCAGTTTGTAAGAAAGTGTTTGCTGATCGATCTACTCTCAAAACACACACAAGGATACACACAGGAGAGAAACCATTCACCTGTTCAGTCTGTAAGAAAATGTTTACTACAAGCTCTGATCTCAAAAAACATATGAGGACACACACAGGAGAGAAACCATTCAGCTGCTCAGTCTGTAAGAAAGTGTTTGCACTAAGCTCTGATCTCAAAAAACATATGAGGACACACACGGGGGAGAAACCATACAGCTGCTCAGTCTGTGAGAAAGTGTTTGCCCTAAGCTCTGATCTCCAAAAACACATGAGGACACACACAGGAGAGAAACCATTCAGCTGTTCAGTTTGTAAGAAAGTGTTTGCTCTAAGCTCTAATCGCAAAACACATATGATGACACACACAGGAGAGAAACCATTCAGCTGTTCAGTTTGTAAGAAAGCATTTGCCCAAAAGGCTCATCTCAAAACACATATGAGAACACACATGGGAGAAACCATTCAGTTGTTCAGTCTGTAAGAAAGGGTTTGCTCTACGCTCTTATCTCAACACATATGAGGACACACCATAGACTGCATATGTAGTTGGACATGGGTAATGCGCTGTAATATAATACATATATATATATACAAATAGGAAGTTCTCATCCGGCTCCTTCTGACTCCGGCTCCCATTGATTTACATTGGAATATTGGGGCCCCTCTCTCTGTAAGAGCTGCCGTGAGCCTCATCCTTTTGGTCTCAGAATGTTCATATTAACCCGCTCCACACGATTCTGGTGTTTTCCCACTATTTTGTCTGTCAAAAAATCCTATTCATAATATACAATCTGGCTCCAAATTGGCCCCTGTAACGTGAGCATCGTGGGCTTCATTTGTGTGGAGCTGAACACTGTGGGTGACGTCACATTTGCTTAGTCCACTTGTTTATACAGTCTATAGTGTGAGTTGTGTCACCATGGTAACTGTACGGGTCAAATATAGGACACTGATAATCTCCCTTTAAGACATAAAAAAAAAACCTAACTTTTATAGTTCAGCAACTTCTCTACATGGAGATGTTATTGTATTGCCAGTAATGTTCCACAATATAGCATTATACTTATCTGTTTTCATGGAGATAAACCATTAACAGGCATTCTCACCATGTCGAATAACAGGTCAGGGGAAGTTCTTTTGCTCTGATGTTGCCATATTTGTTTCTTAATGTTTACTGCCCTCATGTGGCCACAAAGTGTAAATGCATCTGCTAAATGATCTTAGGATCTACAGAGAATCATGTGGCACCTCATGCTGGCTCAGTTTGGTTATTTTAATACCAACATGACCCATATTATTTTAAAGATAGAAGGTATTATGGTAAATCAATCTTATCAAAAATGATTCTTAACGATAAAATCATTCTTTTTATTGATTTAGCTGCATATTTTCTAGTGCACTTCTTTGTCGTCGTTGAAATATTTGCCTGAACAGTAAAACCGAACCAAATCTACACAGCATTTCGGTTTATTTATCCCTTTATTATTACTACTATATTATTTATTCTCAAAGTCTCTTTCACTCTCTCTCAATTAATAAAGATACAGCATATAACTGAAAGACAAAAGAGTCATTGTGTGAAACTTTGGCCAGTTTTTGGTTGA